>JAODAL010005530.1:0-142580 GCA_025379985.1 Phyllomedusa bahiana | reverse complement strand
AGGGGGTAACTAGGGGGGAGCCGCAAGGTATCACAGCCGAAGCAGGCCGAGCGCCGCAGCAGCAGAGTCCTTTCCTCCGCGGCACCGCTGGTCCGGTGGGTCACGCGACTGGGACATCGGCGTCTTCTTCTTGCTGAGTCCAGGCGCCGGGTCACTATGCGGGGAGCCGCGAGGTATCACAGCCGAGGCAGGCCGCAGCAGCAGAGTCCTCTCCTCCCGCGAGCGCCGCAGCCAGGTAAGATGGCGCCTGAAGCTCCGGCGCGTGGGAAAATTCCCCGTATTCTTGCAAGTCCTGTAAAGGGGAGAAAAAGTTGGAAATGGGCACTCCAGAGGAGGTGGGCTGAGTCCCGGGAGTGGAGGAGCCCTTTTTGGTTCTTTTTTGCCTCATTCTTGCTGCTCGGTGTGGAGAAAAGAGCTGGTTCTGCACGGAGCTCAGGTCACATACGTCTTCACTCTTGAATGGTTAGTCACGCCCCCCCCCTTATGTAGTAGAGTTATTGGTAATGTTGGTCTAGGTATAGTGGATTCGTTTGGTAGCAGTATTGTGTAAGAGTATGGTAAGGTATTTATCCTTGTATTATGCCCTGGTAATTGTCCTGGCATGTCCGGAAAAATGTTCGGGTCAGGGAGGGGGGCAAAGGGGGTGGGGGGTGGGGTAGGGGCCCCCCAACCAAAAGTTTGCTTTGGGGCCCTGGCTTCTCTAGTTACACCCCTGACTCTACTGTTGTTTTAGACACATGTCTGATAGCCCTCCTGGTTAATTTTAGTTGTGAGTTGCTTCACTGTAGCATGTCAGTCCATCCTCTCACAACAATGACACACGATGCTCCCCAGTTTCCAAGTAACTTGTTCACAATGACGCCATTAGTACACTCATGATACACTTAATAATAATCTTTATTTATATAGCGCCAACATATTCCGTAGCACTTTACAATGTAGAGGGTATAATTACAGACAAAAGACAGAAACAGTGAGAGCTACTTACAGATGAGACACAAGGGGTGGGGGCCCCTGCTTGCAAGAGCTTACAATCTATGGGGTGTCCGGGGAGAAATTGGGGGAGAAGTCCTGAATTTAAATGGTCCAGCTTGTTTCATAAATATTTAGGTGGTTTACATAAAAATTGGGTAGCTGAGAAAGACTGGACAAGGTGGGAGGGAATGGGGCAAAAAGCGGGTGGGGCAAGAGGCAGGGAAGTCTGGATAAATTTTCTTCGTCTTGGGTCAAGATCGAGAGCGGGCTAGATGACGTGCGGGGAGGGCAGGATGGGTTCTGCTTGGGTTTTGAGATGGAAAGTTATGCCCGGGAAATGGATTGTTGTGTAATGAAAAGGGGATGAGGAAGGGGAAAAAATTTTGTTTGGCGCAGTGAAGGGCAGTGTGGGAAGCCTAGCATGAATTTAATAGTGGAGAAAAGTCGCAGGTGCTTTGTTTACCACTTTCACACAGCAGCCAGAAACAGTTCACATGCTGCACAGTTTCAGAAATACTGCCCCTCTTGGCCCAAAAGCCAAAACAACGCAGAAGCCTTTTGCACAATTAAGATAACCCCCAAACAGGCTCAACGACACTTGACCCTATTGGTTTGGTTTCTGCTACATAAGTGAGAAAGTGAAAGTGAGAAGTAGTCATAATAATGTGACTGGCGATATGATTAAGTTGCGGTAAATTCAAATGACTAATGTACAAATGCAGCTAGCAATATAATGTCCCCACTGTTAAAATCACATGCTGCCGCGCTCATGCTACAGGAAAGAAGGCAACATGAAAGAGGTGACAGGTTGCCTTCAATGCTATAAGGTATGCTTCAACTGAAGACCAGCACAAGATACATAAAGGAAAGCACATGTAAATTATATTGAGATATAAATTAGGAACGTATGTGGACAAATTAACCAAAATGTAACCAAATACGTCACTCATATTTTAAGACTGGCTGCCATGATAAGAGGTCACACTCAAAATAGCTTAGATACTCAGTTTTCTAAAGTATCGTGTACTGTATAATCTGTTGGTAGAGGAATGACAAGGTACAGAGAAAATATTTTACTTTGGCCCCTAGAGGCCTAGATCTTCAAATAGTGATGCATCTTTCCCAAATACAAATTTAATATACATTCGCACAATTTTTAGGTCATTTTGTGAAGAGGACTAGAGAGCTACACGACAACATCTGAAGAGACAGAAGATGACCTGGGAAGACCTCTGGGTTGACAAGTACTCTGAATGTCTTATTTTCCTTCACTGTTTTTTATACTAGATACATTACTAATAATGCAGTAATCCGGTATCCAGGTGCTATAGTGTCACTAAAGGCTCAAGGGGTATTCCTGTTTCATTGATTAGCTTTAAACATGTAGGAAAAGGTAAATAAAGACTTTTATCTAATACATTGCCGTTTTTATTTTGCTACTCTTCAGAGGTAGGAGCAGATATTTTCTCCTGCTTATGTGCACAAGCAGCCCTAGTTACTGTGAACCTTTCTCTGCTCTTACAGGAAGCGGTAGTGGTCAGGGGGACCTCACTACCTGCTGTGTTCCTTTTCTTGAAAGAGGAGCTTATTTACATTATTTGCTGACAAACTTTAACCCTTTAGAGCTCTATAGTCTTTAGACTCTAGTCTACAAAGCTCCAATGCTCATGCCACTGTAATAGGCTCATCTAGGAGTAACAGAGCTGATATGTCAATCACTGCTGTAGAACCACCCACAGCCTGACTATGAAGTATGAATCTGAAGCTGACTGTGGCTCTGTGAAATAGTATGGTGGGAAAACCCCTATAGAAAATGTACATATGCTACAGCTTACCATCAACATTAGAGATGGTAGGGATTAGGATCGGACAAAATGTGGCTGATTAACCACAAGTCAGACTACTTGTCCAAACAATGTGACCATCAATTGCATACTAACTGGGAATCAGGGATATAGTGAAACAAATACCAAGCCACACATTAAGATACGGTGACCAGCAAAAGAAAGCAACATGGCTGATCACTTTTTATGCTTGTGTTAATCAGTTGCTGATTGTGTGGGAACATTTTTTACACAGTGATCATCCAAAGAGGTCAACATTAGCAATTCATCTTACATCTTGCTCGTATAAGCAATCTAAGAGTATGTGCACATGTCAGATTTTAACAAAGAACTTGACACAAATTCTCTGTTGGATTGTACATTAATCTTCATGTAATCCAACTCCTATTCATTGGAACAATTACATTAAAATCTTCATGTAATCCAACTCCTATTCATTAGAATAGGCAGTCTGCAACGTAGTTCACACTGTGAATTACAGCAAAGATTTTCCCCACCATGGATTTTAAATCTGTGGTGTGAAAAAAAAAATAGGCATGTCCGTTTTCTCGAGCAGATCCTGCTCAGATTTGCTGTGAGCAAGAGTGACGCAAGTTATTCCCATTAAAATAGAGCTAAACCCCATTCCAAAACAGATGGAAACCACCTCTTTAAGGCGAAAATCCCAGGTGTTGCCTTAGGGTATGGCCACACGGCAAGTGTGGTTTTGAGGGACGGTTCTGTCCGCGGTTTGCGGATTTGGCTGTCCCTCTTAACACACCTTCTGCATGAAAACTGGGCAGATTGTGCATGTTCCAAGTTTTTTCGGAGTGTTTGGGGTGTGAAAATCAGAAAACCTTGGAACATGCACAATCTTCTGCCTTGCTTTCAGACAGAAGGTGTGCAATTCAATGGTGAAAGCGGTTGTATCACTACATAGATTCAACTTAACACAGTCCTGTTTTCTTAGTTTCACTTTGAATTCAGGGGCGTGTTTACTGGCTTCCACTAGGCTGCAGTAGAAACCAGGTCTGTAGCTATAGCAACCAGTGCTGGCAGCCTAACAGGATAGATCAAACAGGTCTGTAGTTATAGCAACTAGTGCTGGCAGCCTATCGGGAATGATCAAACAGGTCTGTAGTTATAGCGACCTTAAGAGCTGATGCAGCCCATACAAGAGGGGATATCTAGGAATAGGTAGGACACTGTTAATGGACATACATTGCAAAGTGACTTGTTTTTACAAGATCTTTAACATAAAAAGCAATCCTTGTAGTGAGACAAGCCCTTTAAGGGGGATGAGCAAATCTGCAAACGGCGGACAGAACCGTCCCCCAAAGCCAATCAAAAGATGATAAAGCCATACCCTTAGATCTCTGCTGAGGATTACACGTCGGAATGTTCTTGTATAAGGAAAAACGACAGGTATGTAGAACCAACCCTAATTCATGTTACATTATTATTATTATTTTAAAGTCGCCGCGATGATTCCAGGGCTGCTGTACATTCCGATGGGGATTAACATACATAACATAAGTCCAAACGAGTTACAGTATAAGTGATAATGAACTAATGGCACGACAAAGGGAGAGAGGACCCTACCACGCGGAGGGATTGACGAATCTAACAAGGACTGGGAAAGAGACATAAAGGTGAGGGGCATACTGGACAGTGGTGGAGGAAGTAGTGACAAGTCTAGTGAAGGTTTATAGTGCAAGCCTGAAGAGAAATGGCGGTTTTCATGTTGCTTTTGCAAAGGCATGTGAAAGAGGGCCGGAGAGTCTGTGTGTTGGAACAGTTGAGTTCCATAGTGTAGGGGAAGAAGCGAACTGGTGATTAGTCTTGGAGACGGGGTTGTGTTGACGGATGCTGAAAAGGAGAGGAGAGCAGTAGGAGAAGGTCCTGTGCATGAGCGGAGAGTGCGTGAGGGGAGAAATTCGGAAACAATAGGAGCAGAGAAGTGACCGTGGAGATGAGAGGTCATGGAGAGCCCTCTTGTAGGTCATGTATAGGAGACAGCTTGATAATGAAATTCGCTGGGCAATGGGGAAGCCAGGATGTGCGCGAGGGATTTGGCAGAGTGTGGTAGAGGCAGAAGGAGTACAGCAGAGAGAGAGGTGGATAAGACAGGCAAAGAAAAAAAAAAATAAAAAAAGCAGAGATTAAGGTGGACGTTGGATGGGGATCGAGGTGCTACATCTGGGACAGGTCCCACGAGAAGGATGTTGCAGTAGTCAAGGCGGGAGCTGACAAGAGTCATGGACCAGCATTTTTGTAGAGTCCATAAGTTGAGGAATTAGCGGAATGCGAGAGATGTTAGTTTTCAGGAGGAGGCTGAAGGCAGAGGAAAGGTTTTGATGATGTGGTTTTGAAATGATAGAGCGAGTCAAGGATTACCCCAAGTCAGTCGGACTTGCGGGTACGCGTGAGAGTGTAGAGCCGTTGATCTGTAATAGAGAGAATCAGGGCAGTGGTAGAGTTGGATGGTGGCAAGATGAAGTAGTTATTCGGTTTTCTCCACATTTATTTTCAGGAGACGTATGAGAAGAAGGAGGAAATGGACTACAAGACAGTCAGATCCGGAGAGTATGCAGGAAAGTGACATCTGGCTGGAGAGTAGTGAGTTGGGTATCGACAGCAGTAATCAGTGATAATGAAAGCCATGTGAGGCTATGAGCTGACCGAGTGACCAAGGATGTAGATGGAGAAGAGACGTGTGCCCAGGGACTGACCCTTGGGGACACCGACCAGAGAGAGGCCGGGGGGAGGAGTGGAGTGAGAATGAGAGACGCTTGATAGTCCAATCAGTGTGGTACGAGAGATCCATGAAAGAGCCAAGTATGTTATGCCGAGGGAGGAGAGAATTGGTGTAGCAGCTAGGAGGGAATGGTCGTGACGTGCCAAAAGCAGAGGAAACAGTCTAAGAGGAGGAGCACAGAGTAGTGGCATGAGGCTTTAGCAGTTACTAGTCATTAGTGACTTTGGTTTTTGGAGGCGGTTTCGTAGAGTGGGTGGTCGAAAACCAGATTGTAGTGTGTCAAAGAAGAGAGTTGGAGAAGAGGTGGGGGAGGACAGTTGAAGATAGACGTGCTGCTCGAGGGTTTGGAAGCAAAAGGGAGCAGTGAGATGGGCGATAGTTGGACAGAGAAGAATGGGTCGAGGGTAGTTTTTTTTATGATTGAGATGCTAGCGTGTTAAAGCGGGAAGGGAAGATGCCCAAGGTTATTTGAGTAAGTTGAAGAGATGGGGATGAGGGCTGGGATGTATGAAGCACTGAGGTTCTGGGGAATGAGGTGGATTCAGTATGGTCAAGACAACAGGTAGTGAGGTATTGGATTTGGACAGGAAAGAGGAGAGACTTGTCATGAGTGATCCGTGTGGGTGGAAGCAAGTTAATGTAATATCAGGTTGCAAGGGTAGGGGAGGGTGGTGGGGACTGCAGTCTGAAACTTTCTCGTGATGAGGTTGATCGTCTGGAGGCAAGTGAATGGCAAAGTCATCTATCTGCAGGAAAGGAGGGATGGGGTGAGAAGGTGTTGGTGGACGGAGAAAGAGAGTTGAAGGTTTTTGAATAATTGGTCTCTGGGTGAGTGTGGGGACAGAGTAGGATATTAGAGTGTGTTTAAAAGCGTGTCCTGTTTGGCTGAGGCGATGTGCGGGACTTAAATGTCTGCAGTATAGTTTTTTGTATAAGGCAAAAGTCATCAGTGGAGTGAGTTTTCTTCCAGCGGCGTTTGGCCAGCTCTGGGAAGCACGGCCTCAGCTGTTGGGTAGAGTCCTGTGTGCCCAGGGTTGTATCTGTTTGATTTTTGCGGGTTCCTGTGTGTGTGAGAGGAGCGACTGAGTCAAGGGGCGGTGATGATTGTATGGTTGTAGAAATGTGGCTGCGTCTGGGTCATTAATTAAGGAGATAGTGGAAAAGGGGCAAGAGAGTCAGAGAGAGTGTGAGGGTTGAGGTTTTGTAGATTCCTGCGGGCTTTGTACGGATATGAGAAAGGAGGACAGGTGGGAGGAGAAAGTGGTGAATAACAGGTTGTGGTCCAGATAGTAGGGTGTGGAGAGTTAGAGATGTCAGAGTAGGGGGCTTGGAAGGCGGGTGAAGATGAGGTCCAGTGTGTGTCCTATCTTTGTGAGTGGCTCATGAGGTCCACTGGAGGAGGTCGAAGGAGGAAAGCAGAGTGAAAGAGTTTGAGTTTGAAGCAGATGTGGGGGGTGTCCAGATTGGGATGTTGAAGTCGTCCCAAAATTGATAGTGGGGGGATGTCGGTGGAAAGAAAGTGGAAAGGGCGCATGGAAGCAAAGTGGTCAAGAAAGGGCAGTGCAGGCCTGGAGCGGTCTGGGACTACGACAACAGCCACAAGGATGTCGGATAGGGTGGCTTAGATGAGCGGACAGAGGTGCACTTCAAAGAGAAGAGTGTGAGGAGCGGAGGAGTGCAAATAGGTTGAGCGGGACAAAGAGAGCATTGAGCAGACAGGAGGAAGGTCCGACATCCTTTCCACCATCGCGTTGTTAAACCAAGGGGCGGAGGATTATGTGGGTGTAAGGAGTGGGCGGGCCGCTAAAAGAGAGTGGCGTGCAGGGGAGACTGTGTGCAGAGGGGTCTAGCCAGTTTTCCAGTCAGACCATTAGGAAGAGGTAAGATGAACCAAGCCATGAAATGTATGTAGAAGTTTATTACACTACAAGACCGCGCAACCGAAGTACCCAGAGAGCTCAAGGAAGAGAGTGGGGTAGCGAGCGGTCCAGCGGGAAGGTAAGTGTATACTGGTTAGAATGGGATTATTGGAATTTAGTAGATGTGAGATCTGTTCGAGAGAGTGCAGCAGACTATGGTGGGAATGTGCTCTGGGGGGCGCCTGGTTTGGGTGAAATGTTCCCCTCTGGAAGCCAAAGGGAGCAGTGAGAGATGATGAGTATGTGGCAGTAGGAAATAGACTTGTAGTATGGCAGGGTTTGTGTTTGGTTGCGGGAGGCATTAACAGTGAGAAGAGGTTGTGTGGCAGGCAAACAGGTGTGAGGGTTAGGAATGGCAGGGGGAGATGTAATAGTTCAGTTGTCCAAGCGAGGGAGTGTTGGATAGAGCAGTCAGTGCGTGAGGAAGTGGAGATAGCGACTGATGAGGGGATAAGAAGAGCATAGTGTTAGATCACAGTTGTTAAGCTTAACTGTGCTACAAAAGACATACATTTCTTCTTAGCATCAGCTTAATTCTTAGAGTGATATACCATGGCAAGAGAAGAAACAATATTTTCTGCATTTCTGTTTTCAATTAAAAATGATATCCTGCAGTATAACTGTATAAATAATAGTGCTGTACAAGTATTCCCCATAGCATTTCATGTAGGTCTCTTATAGTACTTAAAGTTCATGGTTTGATAAAAATCCTAGGGTGGTCCATTTATAACAAGAATGAATCCCAGCAGTAGAGTAAGATCAAGAGAAGTGGTTTATAGATTGTCACATAATCAAGTGGATAACTAGAGGAAGAAGGTCACTGTCCACCTACAAAACATAAGTGAGCGATCATCAATGTAAGTGTTCTGTACCACTTGTTAAATAGATAAATAATGTCTCCTGTCACTAAAGGTGGAGCGAGGAAGGAATCTAAAGAAGGTAGTTGGATGCTACTGTCGCATTTTAGCCCCAGTCCCAAATCTAAGCTAAAAGAGCGAATAGAGTCTACTAGTGACAACTTTTATGGCTAGTGTCCTACACAGGCTAAAGGGAAAAGCCGTCCAAAATCTGACAGCCTTTTCACTTCGCTGAACCATACCGGCCCAGTACATTAGGGCTGTGGGCAGGGGCGTAACTAGAGAAGCCTGGGCCCCAAAGCGAACTTTTGGATGGGCCCCCCCCATCACCCCCCCCCTGCCCACCTCACCGAGCCAAACGAAGACAATACCGAAGTACATGCTGTTAGATAATGTAGATAATACATAGGTGTAAATACCTACACCTATGTAAGTGGATGACATCTCACATCAATACTGCTAACCGCAACAAATCCCACTATTACTAACCAAGCATTAACCAATAGACGCTACTTGGATAGGAGCGGTGGATAACATATGGACCTGACATTATTAACCACCTAAACATTACCACAAATGAGACTGAATAAACCCTTACCCTATAACTGAGCATCGAGCCACAAAAATCCAATAGAACCGCCGCCATAGGAGTAAGCCACATATAGTGTATAATACTCAGTTGTAACACATGCTCTGCAGACTGTAGTATCAACCACCCATACATATAGACCAAATAGTGGGTATAAGAACTATAGACCACAGGCACTGCAGAACTGTATTTAACCACCACATGAGACAGGTTGACCATATAGTAGTGAAATACCAGATATACAGGTGCTTTGCAAAAAGTATAACTTACATAATATGGCCGGCTGCGAGTTGGGCCGGGTCTTGTCCTGAGGATTCGTTCACTTACCCTCTTTTCTTTCTCTATTCGTCTTCCAGACCTCACATGATGACATACTCCGTCCTACCACTTCAGCCCTGTAGAATTTACAACACAAACGGACCTGAGACTCCTCAATTTTTTTTTTATGCATTTCCCAACTGAGTGCCCCCTCGCCCCATGTACAAACTCCCCATTTTATAAAGCCCAAATGGTAAAATTACACCCAGTAATTATGGTTCACCGCGCCAGTTCGGTATGTAGGGTAGCAATGGCCCCCAAGCGGAAGCCAGGTAGCTTTGGCACCTAAACCCACCGGTCAGTACTAAGGGAGACATAGGCAGCTTCGGGCCCCCTGTGGTAGCTTGGGACCCATGTAGATAGAATAGGGATCCCCCTGGTTAAGCTTATGCCGATCCCTGTAGGTAAAATCGGGCCCTCTGTAGATTAGGGCCCCCCTTATAGGCAGACTAGTTCCCCCTCTGTAATTAGTGCCCCCTATGTATGCAAAATGAGTCCCCCCCCCCTTCAGATTAGGGCCCCCTTGTAGGCAAAATAGTTCCCGCCAGTAGATTAGGACCCCCCTGTAGCAAATAGTTTCCCCCCCATCATTAGGACCCGAGACCCCCTTTAGGCATAGTTCCCTCCCCAGTTTATTAGGGCCCCTGTAGCATAGGTCCCCCCCCAAGATAATAGGCCCCCTGGTAGGCATATCATCCCCCACAGAATAATAGGGCCCCCCAGTAGCATAGTCCCACCCCTATATTAAATAGGGCCCCCTGGTATGCATAGTCCTCCCCCCCCACATTTAATAGGGCCCTCTGTAAGGCATAGTCCCCCCCCCCACAGTTTAATAGGGTCCCCTGAGAAGGTATAGTTCCCTCCCCCACATTTTGATAGGGCCCCCTGTGAGGCATAGTCCCCACCCACACAGTTATTATGTGCCCCATAACGCCTGCCTTTGGGCCCCCATTATTCCGCCTGCCTGTGAGGCCCCCATGAAAGGAAGCTTAGAGGTAGTTATTAAAGGGTTGGTAATGGACACGAAATATAGTTTCTACGCCTGCCTGTGGCCCCATACGCCTGCCTGTGGGCCCCTATAACGCCTGCCTGAGCCCCCAAGAAAAGTATAGTAAAGCCCTTGCCAGGAGCCCACCTAAAGGGGAGCCGGCCTGCCTGTGGCCCCATATGTCTCGCCTGTGCCCCCTAGCTATATACATGCCTAGCCCTGTATATAGAGCTAGTAGTACCAGCCTGTGTGCCCCTAATAGCTATATAAAAACCTGCCTGGATAGTGACCCATATCTATTTTACCTGCCTGATGTGCTCCTATATAAATAAACCGTACCTGTCTATATGGGGAGCAATATACATATAACCTTTCTAATCGAGGGACTTAATATACCATAATTAAGGAGTTACTGATATAGTGAGGATTCTAGATATATTTGATGTCCAAATCTGCAGGTGAACAATTCGTAGGCCAGGGGGAGAACTCCAGCATGAAGGTTAGCACCGGATGGAGAACGAAAGGGAAGGTGAAACTGAGCGCGCTGATCATAAATGATGTCTCGCGGTGAGTATGCACTACAAATGTAAATGCATGTAATCCACTTAAAGTTTCTGCAAGCATCTACTATACAAGCTAGTATCATACCGCTCTATGGTTCCACTTGTAATGGCGGTGAGTATGTAATCAAGCCTGTGGTACAGCTGATGGACACAGATAGGGGTGTTGCATTTAGTGAGTCAGGGTGCTGGCAGGTATTGAATTGGATCCTTAAGTATGTAATAGTTTTAGGTCAAGGTTTTGTAGAGTTTTTTTTAGTCTAACAATACATTCGTCGTGAGTATGATTTCTGTCTCCCGTGGTATCGGTGGACTTATTTAGTTGACTGTTATTATAGGGGTATTCACACTGTCATACTGTAGGAGGCGTACGATTTAGAGAAAAGCAAAATTGCGTCAGGGCTGATTTTCATTGTGCAGTGACGAGCTGAGAGGTGATACCTGGCGGCTATTAGTGGGATAGACGCAGGAAAAATGTGAGGTGACAGACCTGGCGCAGGTGCAAGGAAATTATGTGTGTGTGTGTGGGGGGAGACATTTTTGGGGAGCGAGGGGGGGGGCACCATTGGCTGTAAACATCGCCTAGGGCAGCCAAAATGTCCTTGTCCCGGCCACTTGGGTGCATAGATTGCCTCCCCCCCCCCAGTAGCTAGGCCCCCAGTAGTATAAGTTTCCACTGCCCCAGTAATAGGGTGCACCCACTGTAGGTATAGTTATTCCCACCGACGCCAGTAATTAGGGAGGGTGCGCCCCTGAGTATTGTATAGGTCCCCCCCCTCATAAATGAGGCCCCCTGTAGGATAGTAGTTCCGCCCGCCCCAGAACTAGGGCCGCGCGTTGGTAGGTATAGTAGTGATTATACCCCACCCCAGCAATAGAGTGGGCCCCCTGTAGATAATATGTCCCCCCCGACCCAATAATAGTGGCTCCACTATAGGTATAGGTCCCCCCCCTCCCCAGGTAAGAGTGGACTTACCCTATAGGTATAGTCTCTCCCCCCCTTTAGCCCCTTATGGTATAAGTTCCACCCGCCATAATAGGGCCCCCCTCCTGAAGTATAGTTTCCCGGTCACCCCCCCCGCGCAGTAATAGGGCCCCCTGTAGTTAAAGGTACACCCCTCCCCTCTTTAGTGCCTCGGGCGCGCCGTAGCTTCTTAATTACCTATACGATCTCTTAATCCCACGGCGTCTCATCCACTCCCGGGCCCAAAACCTGCTGCATTAGGCAGTGGTGGCGCGGAGGCAGGAAATGATCCGGCAGGCTTCGCAATGAAGTCGCTCGCAATATCGCTTGCAACGCAGCTCTCCCTGCCCCGACCCGTTCCTCTAATTGTATGCGCGAACGGTGTGAAGCATAGGGGGGGCGGACCGAGTGCCACGGTCACGAGCGGGCCATCCCCCTCAGCCCCTTGGCTTCATTTTAAGTTCCACATTGCTGTAGGACCCATGAGAGCGGCAAGTTACTTCGGATAGCAGACAAGATAGCACTGCCGCTGCCAGGGTCCACGGGCGATTGTGCTTATCGTCTGCTACCGCGGTAAGTGTACGCCCTGGCTGTGGAAACCGAACAGTCATTGCCTTTGAACTAAAAACATTTTAACCAAAGAAGATTGTACAGTTTGCCAGTAAAGGTAAGAGACAGTGACTGAGCAGGGAATGACAGGACACATAGCCAAAACCGGACACTGCTGCTGCATGTTAGAGCAGGGAGAGGTGGTCAATTAACCAGCAAAGCTTGTGTACAAGAGCAAGAGATGTGTTTAGACCCCAGACCAGACTCAAATTAACAAATCAGGGGGGGAACTCAAATTTTGAGGTGCGCGCGTGGCAATCAGACGTCCAGATTAGCAAGAGAGTACCCTGCTTGCTAGATGGAACCATTATGTTTCTCGGACTAATACTACAGATAGTCATTCCCTACTCCTTATTTCTCTAATATACTGCCACTGCGCGAATAGGCCCCCACCTCTAATCAAAGACATCTCTTTCTCACACATAGACTGCTGCTCATCATACTTCTCTTGCACAAAACAACAATGCGAGGGCGAGGCATTGGG
Organism: Phyllomedusa bahiana; assembly: GCA_025379985.1. Taxonomy (NCBI): domain Eukaryota; kingdom Metazoa; phylum Chordata; class Amphibia; order Anura; family Hylidae; genus Phyllomedusa; species Phyllomedusa bahiana. Next base: position 129,736 of record JAODAL010005530.1, on the reverse strand, counting down.
ATTCCCCTCGTTTCACTACGACTGATTCTCAGATGCCTCCATATTCACATAACCCAGCAAACGCATGACATACCACTCTCTTACATAGATTCCTGCTTATATCACCTTTTTAGCACACATTGCTACTCATGGACTGCTCCCCATGGTCCCCTTCTCTCCAATAGATTGAAGCATATGCCCTCATTTCTTCACATCGACTAGCTGCTCAATGGCCCCCTCTTCATGTTGTGGCATAGAGTGCTGGCAGATCTTTGCCTCACAGATTCCCCATGCTATCCTCCATTACCCTCCATCACAAGAAGCATTTCCTCCTTTGTGGTACAATGTAGTTAAATCTGTTGGACCACTGGTGACTTCGATCGTGTCAGCATAACAAAGGTAGTTTCCTGTGCAGAACCTCATCAAAACATTCATTTCTAGTAGGAAGTCCACTGGAAATTTGCAGTGGTTTTGTGCACATTGCAGCTAAACTTTGAAATTCAGAAATTGACAACTGTTTGGCAAATGAATGAGGTTTGAGTCCAGTGATGAGTAAAGATTTTACATAGATCTTGACGTTTGTCACCGAACAACCCACAACGTTGGACGATCCATACGAAGGATTGCCAAGTGAACTTCAACTGTGCTACATAGGGGGACAACACGAACGAGCAGAAGACATATTGCCCAGTCCCAGTCCCTCCTCCTTTCCTTTCGGAAACCACCAAACCTGCTGGCGCATTATATAGTCCGGGTGCGTGGGGGAGGCGAGCCCAGAAGGCCCCAACCTGAAAATGGCACCTGTCACCCTGCCTTGAGAAGCATTTAGCAAGACTGCAGGGCATATCCAGCACCACACATGGCTGACAGTTGTAAAAAAAAAACCCCCCATGTGTTCCCCCCCCCATCACAAATTCCCAAAACAGGTGCCACAGAATTATGGGGGGACGCATTATCCTGCAGGTCCTTGCCAGTGTGGTGCATCACAGTATGTGGTGGCAATGTTTTCCCCCCCCCCCCCATCACAGGGCCTCTATTTGGGGAAAACCGGCAGAGCCTCGTCCAGCGTATGGAAAACACACAGATTTTCACATGTAACCACACAAGCGTAAACTGATCTTCCAGTGGTCCGCAACATTTCCTCTGGAGAAAATCAATGTCCCATATGAAGATGTTACAGGTTAAAGAGATCTTAATGGGAAATTTTAAGACTCAGAAGGAGAGGAAGACATGGAATCATAAGTTATATGTGCAAAAATTTAAAACTCTGGTCAAAAATGGGTTAAAAGATTCATTCGCCACTTCATTTGTCAAACTATGTGTGAACGTGTGTGAGCAACAAATCTCCCCTGATGTAGCATATAATAAAGAAAAAGTAGATTACGATACACGTGTCTGTCTACACCGACCACAATTTTTCCCAACTGTTTTATTTCTTGACTCTGTTAGTAAATAACTGCGTGCTAGCCGTCGAAATATGCATTTTGTTTAATTTTAAGAATTCAAAGATCCATTTGAAGAACCAATGTCTTGTGTGGTGCGTAAAAGTCTGTTGAGATATTCAGTTTTTGTTGTAAAACATTCAGTCAGAAGACAGAGCTAGTGCCAGCGTCGATAAGGCACTCACTATCAAAAAATTTTTTTAAAACTCAGTTAGCCTGCTAAAGGTATCACCTTATTCTTCAGCATATTCTAACTAGCGTTTACTTATGGCTAACAATCAATGTACAACATTATAAACTAAATATGATCACTAGTGCGGAAACATCATTTATGTAGTGTGGAGAATAGTAAAGATCTTCCACTACCTTTATTGGGTTAATTTCTCGTAGTTGCCTCATTTATTGATGCATGGTCTGATATAGGATGCACTTTTTACATTGAAATATAGTAGTTTTCCAGCAGCTATGTCCTACAAATCTCAGTATGATTTGCAGTTAAAATCTAGTTCTTCCCTGCTCCCACCTCCTAATCCTCCTAGCACTTGTTCAGGTTACGAGGCCCTGCCCTGTAGGACCCTTCCAGTCATCAATCTCGATACATGTACATCTCATTCCCCCCTCATCTCTTCTCCAGTTCACTACCTTGTTTGTCTGCAGCAGGTTATACAGTGCAAACCCAGTTTGTAACAGTGGTAAAGGGAAACATATCTTTTCCGTCATCCTTAAAATAATATAAAACATGTACAAATATATAATTTGGTCTTAGAATTATTTCTAGTATAGTGCGATAATACATTCCCTACAGCAGGTACAGAGCAATTCCATCATTGTAACTCTGATTGCTATGAGAAATGTGGCATCAACCAGCTTTGCGCTGTAAACTGGTAGCCTTTTCTTCTAGCGATCCAAGAAAGGTGGATCTAATGTCACATTCCCCCACATCAATTGTTTTTGATATGGGAAAGCGGTGTACTGGCACATAGCAGATGTTGTGCTATCATTCCCTGCACCCAGTGATGTCATGGCAGCGTCTCGTAACGCTTTACCCTGGTACCACTACTACATAAAGAGCAGTAGGCAGACTTTTCTGGCTGCTGCTGGAGGTCTTGCCTCTTTGTTGGACTCTCTGGGCGATTTTAATAGAATAGTTCGGCGTGCTTCGTATGGATAGAGATAGTATAATTATCTCTGCAAGAGGTGTATGGTGTGTTCCCACATTAGAGGTTAGTGAGAGATGCATACTTTCCCTCCCAGCTCTGTGCGCGTAAATTTACATTCCTAATAAGCACCTCTATATTACAGTAGTGACTAATATCATATCGCCTAGCACACAGTTGCCCAGTTCACAACCCATTCCATTAGTAATCAATTACTATTCCTGTAATTCACTTCCGTGCCAGAGCGAATGCTCACCAATATTCAGCAGATCCGTTTTCTCTGCTCCAGGGTCATGCCCATACAGTACATAAGATCTGTTATGCCTGAGCTAGAGCCTGGCTTCACCACCACCCACTGTAGAGATGACAAAACTCCATTGAGGCCCATGTATGTGATGATTAGAATGTCACATGATTCTATGCAAAAGTAAGTGGTAAGGGGAGGACAGATTTCTCTTCCTGGTTGTGCAAGATGCAAAGCAGGTACTTCTTTTTTAAATGAGTGGTCCCAATAAACGACAGTTCAATGTAATTGATTTTGTGAGCCATCTAACAAATAAAGAGACAGCCCCGAAGAACTCCTTTAAGTAGCAATCTCACTGGGATTCTGTCCTAGAGAGCAAATTATCAGACTGGGCCCATTTCCCAATATCTAACAATTAATTACAAAAAGAGACCTTTAGATCAAAGTTCTGACACTAGAGTATGCTGCCGTATTTAATGGCAGCATGTTAAAGGGGTTATGCCATGAAGTAAAATTGAAGTGGGAAGCTTGCAAATGAAATTAAAAAACATTTTCACCATTCATCATTACAATTAAAAATTTAGGTACCACAGGCGTATTCCACCTGCCGTGCGATATTTTTTTTTAGCTACATCCTCAGTATTGTACACATCTCGCAAATATATCCGGATATATTCCGAATGTGTAGCCATTCTAATGCTAATTGATTCACTATTTTAGGCTTAGATGGTGATTGTTATTTGCGGGACCATTAATTACATCCGTAAAATATTACCCAGAAACAAAGTTGCCGGAAGCCCTGGGAACATATAAATCCAGCCACGAAATAGGAGAACAACAGGACCCAGCAAGACCTGTGCTGTGCTGGCTCTTGCTGTAGATACAAATAGAATAAAAAGTGAAAAGAAGAAAAATATCATCTTAATTTTTATTTAAAAAAAGTAGACCATATTAACATCAGTACAACATCACATTGGATTATTTATTGTAAAATTAGTCTTTTAATTTTCTCCCTTTTGTTAAGACCAGTTAAAGCTGATATTTCTTTCTTGAGATCATTATATACTGTATTATTGCATTAATTTTAAATGATCAACTTTTTCTATACATTGGCGGCATAGGGTTTTTATGACAACTTTGATATTATCTCAGATATTTATACATTAAATTTATAGACAACTCATTTAAAAATCACTTACAGTGTTATTTAATTAGTAGATAGTATTGCCCAAACAATACGTTCTAGGTCTTCACTGCACCGTCCATACGTGGAGCTTGCAGGTAGAGCCAACTTTGAACTAGGTCTGCCTGTCGGAGCTGTAATGCGCCTCACTTTAGCCGACTGGGCTTTTCATACATGCGTGGTGTTTTAGAATCTGGTGCGTCCTACGCCCAGAAACGCCCACTATCACGCCCCATTCATGTTAAGAGGCGCAAGCGAAAAGTGGTGAAGGGGTTTGCGCCTAACAGTACCATCCCTCGTCCGACAGTGGAGCATTGGCACGGTGAGGCGCAGGATAAACGCCGTAAAAACAGGCGTCAAATCATGATCATTGTGTGTTGGACCTAGTGCCCATAGGTTTTGGGATCCCCGGGATTTGAGTAAAACAACCAAGCCTATAAAATCTTTCATAAATTATCCTGCATCCATGGAGACACTGTTAACAACAAACAAAAAAAAAAAATGACAGAATTGTGATTTGTGTTACGTCCCGCAAGTACATAAGCAGTGTTGAAAAAAAAGTCAAAAGATTCATAATGAAATTGCCAAGAAGTGGAAATACAATGAAAACGTCAGTTTGTCCTATAAAACAAACAATTACACAGCTCTGTATGTGGAAAATTTTTTTTGGGGGTATCAGAAAAAAGCTTGTATAAATATTGTTTTATACAATAAAATATATATATATAAGTGAACTGTCGTACACCAAAACTAGGCGCATTATACGCCAGACACGACACATTTGAATGTGTCTAAAGTAGGCGCATCAAATATACTGACAATGATACGTTATGAGCCTACGTTATGCTATGTGCGTAGATTACGTGCATCATTTATACTATACCACACGCCAGGTATTTGACAGGTTTATTGATTCAGGCGCACTATACACTCATCTAATGCGCCTTAATACTGACATGGCAGTGCCTGACATGTCGCCCAAAATGATTTTATTGTGTAATAGCAGTAAAACAAAAAATATCAGTTTGGTATCATTGTAATCGTATCGACCTACTGAGTAAAGTTAACATGTCAAGTATACTGCACGATACCGCACGATGACCGCTGTAAAAAATAAAAATTAAAAACACTACTAGGATTGCTATATTTTGTTCATCCCATTGAATCTAAAATAGGGTGACTACTGAAAGGTTTCACCTGTTCTGGTACATCGGGGGCTGTGCAAATGTGAAATGGCACCCACCAAAATCTGCATTCCAAAATCAAATGGTGCTTCCTCCCTTGTACATCCTGCATGCACCCAAACAGCAGGTTATACCCACACATAGGGTATTGCTGAACTTTGAAGAACTTGCGTAACAAAGTTTGGGGTGCTTTTTTTTACAGGATTCCTTGTGAAAGTGAAACATTTTCAGCTTCAGCTGGAGATTATTGGAAAAATTCTCATATCAATTTTCATTTCCACAGCCTACCGCTAAAAGCATTTGTGAAACACCTGTGAGGTTGATATACCCACTACACCCCTGGATATATTCCTTAAAAGGTGTAGATTCCAAAATGTTTTTTTAGGGATGTTAGATAAGTTTTAACAACCCAGGGTGTCCGCAAACCTAAGGGGTGCCTTAAAATATCCTAATGAAAATGGAACCTAAAAGTCCAGTAGGTGCTCTTCCTACTTAGTACTGAGGCTTGTGGTTGAATCAAATAGCGAACTAAGGCCACATATAGAATATTTCTAAAAATGGCAGGATTGGGGGAATCGGTATTGAGTTTCATTTCCCTGGTAACAACTACTCTGTTTCAGTGAATAATGGATTAATATTGAAAATTTGCAAAAAAAGGTGAAATTTTGAAATATTACCTCCACTTTGCTTTAAAAAAAATTTGAAATGAAAGCAAAGTGCGGTTGTGGCTACCTACTATATGGGGATACAAGACAAGGCTAAAGCTTGGTGCACAAACAGGAGCCCCATAGCCATCTTGGGATACCCATGACTTTTAGAGGCACAAATGTGTCATTATTACTATCTGGGGTGCTATGGAAGGGGATTTTGTACAGAGGTAGGAACTGGTAGGGAGATCCTGCAAGAGTGAGAAGTCTAAGATGTTTGTGTAAATTCTGCAGGGACAAGTCATTACCGGTAGGACTTAACAGACATCACCTGTGAGTCCCTGGGTGTCAGTGGTTATTTTGCTTCTGTGTTGGATCCCTGCTGTATTCATTGTCATGTGATGGTGACTCAAACAGGTGTCTGACCACTATGTGGTCTCTATATGGTGGTATTGTAGATTATATTGTAGTACACTTGTTACTGATTGTAAAAGAGTTCACACCTGTCCCTGACCCTGTGATTAGAGGGTTACACTTTTACTTTCTTGCTTGTGTTTATAGGGTTGTTTATTTTAGGAAGTGGTGAGGTGTGTGACCAAGGTAAACTTTTAGGTGGATATTGTATGGAGGCTGGTGGGGGCTTTTTACTTGTAAGGCTTATTCCCGACGGATTTGTGCGCCGTATTGAGCGCACAAATCCACCGTGAATAAGGGGCGGGACGGGGGCGGGGCCGGAGCGCGGCGGGGCGCCGCTCCCGGCCCCATAGACAATGCATTGTTTACGGCGCGTCATGACACTTTCTCCACCCGCGGCGGATTTGCCGAGCGGGGAGGAGCGACGGATTCCACTGTTCTCTATGAGAGCAGTGGATTACCGTAATGACTCCGACGGATTGGCGCCGTATTGAAGCGCAAATCCGGCGCGCAATACGGCGCTAATCCGTCGGCAAATAAGCCGTGTGAACGGGGCCAAAATGTATCCTGCAAATATAAAACCCTCTAATAGACATGGATAGAAAAGTAAAAAAGTTTTGACGTTTAGAATATAGTAACATAAAAACATGGGTTTTTAGATGCTGATTATGATTTATGAGTGCGATAAGGGGCCTGTAAAAAGAGGCGTGGAGTGAAAAGTGGCAGTGTGGTCTGTAAAAGAGGGCCAGAAACTTAGCGACAGCTCTGGGCAGCAAAAGTTCTAGCTACACCACTGGGTGGTTGTTCATCAGTATTTTTGCACTTGAGCAATATCTCCTGTATGGTACTGTGGTTCTTCTACATGCTGGTGTGAACTGGCTTTAATCCAATGTGCAGTTATGTACTAAGCAATTGCCTTCCTCATGGATAGGTGTGTGAGCCATTGTTCATTAGTATTCTGCACCTGTGTAACTTCTCCCATATAATACTAGTGTTTTTATCGCCTTCTGCGGGGTATTTTTGTCCTGCCATTGTGCTGTGAGTATGGCTGTGTTTCTGTGATTTTGAATAATATTTCTCACTGTAAAATGATGGAATTTACATTGTTTTAAAATAGCCTTATATCTTTTTCCAGATTACTGGGCATCAAACTATTGCTTCTCTGTATTGTGTTAACACATTCCTGAATGCTCTACACCAGCAAATGGCCAACACTTCTTCTATTATAAAGGTGGACACATTTACCAATGATCATTTAATTAAAGGGAATGTGTCATCAGAAAATGGCCTATTGTTTAAATCATGTTTTTATGCTAAACATAATTTTTGTAAAATTCTTATGTTGTGTTTTATTTAAATATTCCATATCACTAACATTTTTTTATTTAAATTCTGAAATGTGTGTAGATAACACATGATCCACCATTCACAATAGGAGATAGTCAAAGCACCCCCTCTCTCCCTACACACTGATTTCTTCCCAGGCAACAGAGCATGCCTAGAAAACTCTCCTATAGAAGTCAATGGGTCTGCTCCTGTTCACAAGTTCCTATGTCCTTGTTGCTGCTGCAAAGCATCTCTTTAAATGCTGCTAAAACAGCTCAGTCACATACAATCACATAATCACATACAAACAACAGAATTAAAAAATCTACAGTCAGAAAATAAAATCGGCAAAGAAGAAAAGAATATAAATCAGTATCGTCACCTCGTAAATTGCAGGGTGACGATCGGTTGCCATGGCAGATGGAGGAATCATGAAGGCTTCTGTAGCTGCGATGTTGATACAGTGAATGAAAAGCCTTTGAGCTGTAGTACTGCCTTATATAAGAGAAGCGATCGTGCCCCTTAATGGTCAAGTACCTTAGGAGGTACTAATTAAGTTAAAAAAAAATTTTTTAAATAAATATCAAAAGTTCAAATTACCCTCCTTTTGCCATTTTACAAATAATAAAAATAAATAAATAAAGAAATTACACATAATTAGTATCACCGCGTGTAAAAGTCTGAGATATTAAAATATAACTATTTATTTCGTAAGAGCAAATTCAAATGGGAAAATTGTGTTTTTTGGTCATTACGTGTCCAAAAATTTTCAATAAATAGTGATCAAAAAGTCGAATATATCCCAGAATGGTACCAATAGAAACTACACTACAGCCCGCAAAAAAATAGCCACTGCTCAGGTCCATAGACTGAAAAACAAAAACATTATTGGTCACAGAAAATTTCATTTCAATGATAATTTTAAAAATAGAAAAAGTTTTTCTTTTCAAAGTAATAAAAGATATTGTAACCTCTACAAATTTGCTATCACCAGAGTCGTATCCAGCTGCAGAATACAGATTACACATAATTTATACCAAAGTGAACTCCTTAAAAACTAAAGCCCCGCAAAAATGGCGTAATTGTGTTTTTTTCATGTTTCACCCCACATAGAATTTTTGGGGGGCTTCCCAGTACCTTATATGTTATGGTCCATAGCACCATTCAAAAGTAAATCTAGTCCCACAAAAACAAGCCCTTATATGTAGGTGGAAAAATAAAAATAGTTATGGCTCTTTAGAAGACAGGGAGGAAAAAAACGAAAACCAAAAATGCCAAAATAGCTGCGACCTGAGCGGCAAAATTAAAGAGGGAGTTAGGGAAGAATACATTTAACAAAATTAAGTTTATGCACTGGGTATGACAGAATAAATAACATTTCTAAATGCAAAAGTGGAGAAATACTAGGCAATAGGTTAAATGCACGAGCCTTGGGAATATTGTAGATTGTAAACCTTCGCGCGCAGGATGCTCTCTCCCTTTGTACCAGTTGTTAGTCATTTATCGTCACCATTGTACTTGTTTGACATGTATGTAACCCCCCCCCCCCCACCTCCTTGATTGTACAGCGCCCTGGAGTCAATGATGCTCTAAAATAAATAATAATACCGTAATATTAATTGATAGTAAAATTATCTTTGGCAGGCAGTGTCAGGGAGGAGCTGCTAAAAGAACTAAAATCAGTGCATCAAATGAAACCTAGATGTACTTAATATACGCCGGATGTGCATAGGAAAAACTAGTGATGACACACATGTAATACTATATAAAATAAAGAATTATAATTTTCGGACATGTTAATATTTTTGGGTTACTGAAGATTAAGCACACACTTTTTAGTCGTTTCTCACAATACCTAGTTCCATTAGATCCTAAAAGAACGAGCGATATAATCCTGTACATGATAAAATCAAAATGTGAGAGCATACCTTTGAAACTAAATGAACTATCGTTGAGTATTAATTACCTTTGTGCCCAGCTGAGCTGTTAGATAAAGGCTCAGGTCATTCCTAATGTAATTCCAGCTATCAAAGTTTCATTGTTTTCAGTAAGTTAAAATACAGCTTTGTTAGGAAAATTTGGGTTTTGTTTTGAAGTAGGAGTCCATTTCTCAGGCCAAAACAGAGAACCCAAACATTGGGCACTATCCACTTACAGTGCTCCAGGCGCTAAACCTGATTCTTGAATCATTGATAAGACTGGTTTCTTAGCAACCACATTCATGAACACGTAAATAAAATTTTGCCCCAAAACCTAAAAATTTGTTCTGTGGAGGCTTTGGTAAACTATAGCACATTAGTTATTTATGTAATCTGAAGTATAATGGTAGCTAATTCAAAAAAACCACTTAATTTTTATGACTTTATATGTTTAGTATTTTAAGTTCTCCCCGTGTATGTTATTGGGGGTGTCAGCCCTGGGTTTCCCTGGATTAGCACGACCGGGTTTAATGCAAAACCAAACATAAAGTTTTTTGCCCTCGACTTGAATAAGAAAAACAAACATGCTTCCTTCACTTAGCACAGCAAAAATAAAGACAGTCCTTGTTTCAGGTTTACAGCCAAACAACAAAAAAAACCCACCGGGTCACAGTAGAAGTTTCGCAGACACTTGAGCAGCTTTGCATTCCCCCTTTTCAGATTTCCAGCATAATCACACAGCTCCCCCCTGAGTTTTCAGCTGCCTTTTATATGTCTAGTAAGGCCCAGGCTGGAGTATGGGAGCGGCCGCCCACCCAGATTTTGGGCCCTCCAAAAAAAAACCCACCCAACTACCACAATAAAAATGGTTTCAGCAACAAAGTCCGGGGAAAAACTATAGGGTTTTTTTTTACTCACCGGGGCCCACCCCCTTTGGGTGATACATACTTTCCGTCCACCACTTTCCCCCGGGGCCTTTTACATACCCCCCCCTCTCCCCACCCCGGGGGGGTAGGCACCTTCTGCTCCAGGCAAGACCCTCGATAATCTCCCATTCCATGCAGTTTCACTGGTCTGTTTTCCACTAAAATTTAAAATCTTGGGTCAAAAACCACCGTTTACCCTGGCGTTTTTCCCTTTCCTTTCCCTTACCCCATTTTAGTGGGGCATGATCCATTTTAACCAAAATTTCCCCCTAGAAGTAATTTTTGGGGAGTCAAGACCCACTTAAGGGCGAACACCCCTTTCTCGACTATGGAATAACCCTCTCACATGTCAAGCTTTCCTACTAAGGAACATGACCGGGTTCTCCCTCACCATTTTTTTTTCCGGGGACAAGACACGCCCAGACCCACATCTGCGCATCTGTCTGGACAAAATCCTTTTTAAAAAATCTGGACCCCACACACCGGCTGTTTACTAAGTTGTTTTAGCTCTTGGAACGCCTCTTCTGCCTCGGGAACCCTTAGCCATGAGGGACTTTGTACCTTTTGTAAGGTCGTTAAGGGGGCAGCAATCAGGCAAAATTAGGAACAAATCTCCTATAATAACCCAGATCCCCGGGAAAGCCTGAACCTGCTTCGGTAATGGCCGTTTCCATTCTGGACTGCCTCCACTTATTTATCTGGGGCTTGATTTCACCCTTACCCACAATGTAGCCTAGATACCTCCCCTCTTCCATGCCCATGGCACTTTCTTTGGTTCACAGTAAACCCCCGGCTTTTCTTATGGCCTCAAGTACTGCCTGAACCTACCCAATGGCTTTTCCAACCCTGCGAAAATGACTAGTCATCTAAGTAGCTGTTTTGCAACCTTTGTGGGGCCTAAGACCGTCCATAGCCCTCTGGAAGGGGGCCCGGGAGCTCCTTTAACCCAAAGGGCATTCGACATACGGGTACAGCCATCGGGGGGGGAGAATGCTGCTTTTCCTAGCCCTTTGGGAAAGGGGGAATCTCCAACTCTTCGTTAAGTCCAGGGGGAATATACCGGCCGGGCCCTAGCCTTTCAATGGCTCATCCACCTGGAAAAGGGTGGGCACAAACTTAGCACCTCATTCAGCTTTCTTAATCTTTCAAAACCGCCCCGCCGACTTTTTTTGGCACCAACACGGGGGGCTTGACCAGCCACTCTTCCCTCCTAAAATTTCCCCCCATTTTTTAACATCCTTTCCATTTCCCTAAAAATTATTTCCCCGGGGGCTTGGGAATCCGGTGGGGTTTTTAAATTCACCCAACATGGGGTTCCTTAGACTCATGTTCAGTGATCGGGTGAGGCCTGGCAACCCTGAAACATACCTATTCTTGCGCAAACCCCAACTTTGTTGTTTCTGGACGGGATAAACCCTCTTCAATATGGACCCTTAATACTGACCTTTTTCTGCCCCACCAGCACGAGGTTTCGGGGGCCTCTATCCTTCCAGGGTTTTATTTTTTTTACTTGATATACTTGGAAGGGCTTTCTTTTACCGGCGGGGTGGAAACTTTGTAGTTTCTTCACCTACTTTTTCCACCACTTCATCGGGCCTTGCCACTTGGCCAGGAATTTGCTCCCACAGTGGGAACCAGTATGAGGCACTGGGTCCGCGGCTGGAACTCTCTAACCCTGGCAGACCGATTGTAACCCTACTTGGGCCTCCTGGTTTTTAGAATGTTCTCTCACAAGGGCATCACTTTAGAGATCCTCTCTTGCATCTGAGTCACGTCTCATGACCTTCTATAGGGGGAACTTTATTCTCCCTTTCCTTACCACATCAGTAACCCTCTAGGGGGCCGGGCCTACAAAAACTCAAAGGGGAAAACCCTTAGAGGCTTGGGGAACTCCCCGACCCAAAAATAGCAAGTACGGAAGTAGGGGGGGCCCATCCTGCCGCCCTTTTCACCACCCTTTTTCAACATTGCCTTAAGGTTTTTTGAATCTTTCAACTAGCCCTCATCTGGGGAGGTATACAGGGTTATCAACTGGGGGAAAGTTTTGGAGCTTCAACTTCCCGCAAACCTTAGACAAAACGTTGTCCCCTGGTCTTCAAATCTCCTTTGGCAGCCCTGTTCGTGAAAATATATAAAAAACTCTCGGCATACCTTTGGGTGAGGATTCCTTAACGGAAACCGCCTCAGGGTTACCGGTAGCATAATCCCAAAAACCAAAATATGTTGATACCTCGCCTGACTTGGTAGGCCCCACCAAATCCATCCCAAACCTTGGGAAAGGGATTTCTATTTTAGGGAAGGGACTAGAGGACTCCGAAAAGAGCAACTGGGGCGTCACCTGACAGAGTTCAAATTTACTTTGTCACTATCTCTCTAAAGCACCCGGGGCCCTAAAAACCTTTGTAAACTCGTTGCTGGTTTTGCCGCCCCCAAAAACCACCCCAACACTGAAGGGGCCCTATCAACACCATCGTCGGGACGCTGCGGCACAACAATTGCTCCACCACTTCGTCTCTCCTTTGTTCACTCGAACAGCAAGTCGTTATTTACGGCAAAATGAGGGAACCATTATCACCCCAGCTCTTTGGGGCCCCATTTACACGTTTTCCTATTTAAAGGGGGCCCCTTTTTGCAATCCCGGGCTGGGCAGTCCCAAATTTCTCCCGGGACCCCCAGATCAGGGGCAACCGTTTCAGGGGGTTTCCTCCTCTTCCTCACCCCCCCCCAGTACCACAAGGAAATTCATTCCCCCTTACCATGAGGAAACCACCCCCCGAAACATCATTTCACTTTGGTTTATCAGGCCTTCAGCCTTGGCCCACAACTCCCAAACGAGGGAAGTCCCGACCAATAATTATGTCATCATAAATTCGCACAACTCCCACACCGTGGGACACGATAAAAACAGTCGGTGCGGGAAACCTGGGCCCGGGGTAGGCCCCTTTGTATCCCCGAATACATGACCCCCCCCCTTTCCCAGGGACCAGCTCATGGGCAGTGTAGCAGTCACCAGGGGGCAGGCTCCCTGAGTCCAAGAGTCCATTACTTTTACTCCTTCACACCCACACCGGACCCGCGGTCCCTCGCCTGGGTGAGGGAAAAGCATAAGGCGGGGAAGCGAAATAGAACAGCGCCGCCCGCACAGTCCAAGCCTTGTTAAGGGCATCGGGGGCTATAGGCCGGGACCCTCCCCCCTCCAACAGACGATGGCGGGCCGACTCTTTGCACCGGGGACTATCCCTCTTGGGTCTTCGACGCCCCCACTGGGAGGATTTTTGGCACCTCCTTGGGGGCCCCAGCTCCTCCGGATATTCTATATGCTGATCCAGGCTCCCTTTACTGCCCAGGGAGTTTTTTCGACCCCCACAATCGCTCAACCAGGGTCACCAGGGCGTCAGCATTTGGGATCCCTTGGGCAACCCAAAAATTGGACAGACTGAAGCAGTGAACAAACGGTCCATTACAACCCCTTCCCCAAACCCTTGGGCCGGAAAACAGGGACAGGGTGCAGCCATTTCTGGACCAATGGAGCAGGGCAAACATTTGGGACCTGGAGGCTTTTCCCTGCTATAAAACCCCCCAAAGGGCACCCTTTGGCTCGGACCGCCAGCGGACCCCCAGACGGCCATTTTCTCTGCCTTTAACTTGCTATTTCCTTACATCTTGTAGATCAAGTCATATAGGCTTTCTAGGGTCCCGGGAGGGGATGGGGCAAGGACCTCTGCCCATGATCGGGGGCATTTCTCTCTATCTGCCCCTCTCTCAAACACGGGCAAAAGGCTTTCCCCATCCTTTGGGGCACTTCTGTAATGCCCTCTCTCAAAGCCTCCTTGCCTTAGTACTGTCACTGGCGGGCGAGGCACAGGCCCCTGGTTTTTATGGCTTCATTTGGAGAGCCATCTGCGAATCAGGAGCTGGTTTTTTCCCTGTTAGCCCTGGTTTCTCCGTTGTGCTTGCTCTGCGCACGTTGCCGCACCGGGCTTAATGGTTCCTCCATTTTCTCAGAGCGTCTTACTTTTTTTCCCCGGACAACAGTCCCTTTTGCCCCAAATTTCCAACCTTTCTCTCGGGTCGTGTCTGCCCGCATCCAAAACACCAAATTGTGGGGGGGTCACTCCTAGGAGTCCCTGGGTTAGCACAGACACAGGTTTAGGTGCAAAACCAAACATAAATTTATTGTCCCTCGGGCTTTAATAACGGAAAAACAAAAATCTTCCTTCAGCTTAGCACAGCAAAAAAAAAGACGTCCTTTTTTCAGGGGGTTTCAGCCAAACAACAAAAACAACCCACCGGGTTTTACAGTAGAATTTCCAGAACTTGGGGAACAGCTTTGCATGTCCTCCCTTCAAGAGGTTCTCCATATCACACAGCTCCACCCCGACTTTTTCAGCTGCCTTTAAAATCCGGGAAGGCCTGGGGGGGAGTATGGAGGGGCCCCCCCCCACCCAGACTCTTGGACCGCTCCATAAAAAACCCGACCCGAACTACCACAATAAAAATGGCTCAGCAACATAATGTCGCTGGCAAAACTATAGGGTTTTTTACATCACCGAGGCCAGCCACCTTGGTGATACATACATTCCGTCCACCACTTTACCCCTGGGCCTTGTAAGCTGGGTAATATGGGTCTGTAACCTTAGGTTGCAGACATGTTGTTTATTTAAGCATCACTGCTTGCAAGCAGTGGTATTCCAGGCCGGCTTTTTACTGGAGCAGTCTTAGGCTATGTTCACACGGCTTATTTCGGGGCGTATTTGCGGACGTAATTACGTCCGCAAATACGTCCCGAAATACATTTCAAATATGTGTCACAAAGTGTGGCATGTATTTCGCCTTGTAAATACATTCCCCATTCTTTACTATGGGGATTTACGTCGCGAAATACGCCTCAATAAGTGACAGGGGACTAAATTTTACAATCGTATTTACATGGCAAAAATATGTCGCGGAAATATGCCTCGTGTGAACGACGAGGCGTATTTTACATTGGAATCAATGCTAATCTAATTCATTATTTGAAACATATTTCGGGACGTAATTGGGGACGTAATTACGTCCGCAAATATGCCCCGATATAAGCCGTGTGAACATAGCCTTAGAGTTGGGAGGGATGACTGCTCCCACATATCCATCCCGGGATTTCCCTTGCCTGTAAGGCCAGGAAGTCAGGTGTGTTGGGGGTGGTGTGTGACTCCAAGCCTGGAGTTGTAGAGGGAAGGACTGCTGTATTGATCTCTTAGCATCCTATGCATTGGGAGAGACTGTTATGGTGAGCAAGACCAGTTTATATTAACCCTTTTGAACCTGTTTTTTTTGGACTCTGCTGAAGAGAAACTGTCTGTGTTTACCTGTGGACCTGTTAAATAAAAAACCCGTTTATTTTGAACTTCGGCTGTGTCTGTGATCCCTGTGATGGAGCTGACCCCCCACTATAATATATATATATATATATATATATATATATATATATATATATATATATATATATATATATATATATATATATATATATATATATATATATATAAATATACAGTTTGTTTTATTTTTCTGGGAGAGAAGTTTGGGGTATTTCCCCTTTGTGTTTGCCTATACGTCTTCTAATAGAAAATGTTCATGGAAATATGTAAGTACCGTATATACTCGAGTATAAGCCGAGTTTTTCAGCCCAAAAAATGAGCTCAAAAACTCTACCTCGGCTTATACTCGAGTCACTGTCGGTGCTCGGGCGCTGCGATGGCCCGGGCGCCAACAGGGACGCTTCAGTTATATGCGGCTCCTCAGGGAGCGCATATAATTGAAGACCGAGTGAGCGCACAGTGTCCGGGCGCTGCGCGGGCCCGGGCACTGTCCGTTATTCCTTCACCTATATGCGACTCCTCCGGAGCGCATATAGGTTAAGGGATACCACTGCGGGGCACAGACCAAGCGCTCCGTGCTCCGCAGTGGACTCCGGGCGTCTGCGGCCGCCCGCAGTTTCCGGCACAGGCAGCGTGTGTCATCACGCTGCGTGCGCGGCCTGATGACGTCACCCGCCTGTGCCGAGAAGACCGAGGACAGCGCGCGGGAGGCTGGACAGCGAGGAGGCGGAGCGGCGAGGGAGACGGAGCAGCGGGGAGCCAGGTAAGTGATTGTTTTTGTTTTTTTTAAACTGCCAAATCCCCTGCCTAAAAGTTTTTGCCTATTTAACCTCCCCCTTTTATCTCCCTTTACACCCGGGCCCCTTTACAGCTGTTTTCCCTGCCTAAAGCTGCCTTTTCCTCCCCCTTTATTTTTGCCCTACAGCCGGACCTAAAGCTGCCTTTACCTGTTACAGGGGCCCCTTTTTTCCCTGCCTACAGCTGCCTATCCCTCCTAAAAGGGGGCCCCTAAAACCGGGCCTCCCGCTGGCCCCTTTTTATTTGCCTTCGGGTGGCCCCTATACTGCCTACAGCTGGCCCAAATTACCGGGCCTAAACCCAAAATACAAATAAAAAGTGAACCCCCAAAAAAACTAAATGAGCCCCAAAAAGGTAAAAATAGGATTTTTGGAAAATGCTTTAAATTGCAAAGGGAAAAAATTGGGGAAAAAAACCCTGGGATTTTTAGTTTACAGTTTTTGTTTCAAAGATTTTTTTTTAAGCTCACCCTCCCAAAAAAAAAAGGGGGAAACCCCAGAGAAAGGGTGAGTCCATCCTGAACGGGCCCCCCTCACTGGGAGTCCAAATTCAGATTTTAAACCCTTAACGGGGAGGTTGATGGGGAACCCCTTGCAATTGGGTTATCCTAAAATGGTTAAAAGAGGCGCTGGGGTGCGAAAGCCTTTGAGATTCCCCATTTCTAAAATAAAATAAAAAAGAATAAGGCTGTGAAAATTTCCAAAAAACCCCCCCCCTCCTAGGTTGTTTCCAAAAAATTTTAAACCCCTAAGTGCCCCAGGTTTTCATTTTTTCCCTTTTGAAAGTAATGCTTTTCCCAAAATTATTCCCTTTTTTAATTTTTATTTCAATTTAGTTTTTTTTTTTTGCCACGGTTATTTTTATTAGTTGTATGCTATTGCCTTTCGGTGTGCACCTGGGCTTGCTTTTTTTCAGGGTGTTTTTTTTAGAGGGTTGAAAGCCTTATTGCTTTCTTTTACCTGCCTACACCCGGGCCCTTTTACCTCCCTACGGGTTTCCCCCTTTCCTCCCTTACGCTGCCTATTCCTCCCCTTATACTTCCCAAAACCCCCGGGCCCCCTATCCCTGCCTATACCTGCCTACACCCGGGCCCCAAAAACCTGCCCTACACCCTCCCCTATCCCTGACTATTGGGGCCATTACCTTTTTACCTGTCTTGGGGCCCTATACCTGCCTTTTTAATGTGTTAAGGGGGCCAAATACCTGCCTTTTTAATTTTGTTTATGGGGGAATATAACGGGCCTTTTAAACAGGCCTATGGGGCCTTATACCTCCCTATACCTGAAAAATAGGGCTTTTTAATCCCCCCAAATTTTTGGCCTATGGGGGAATTAAAGGCCTATATCTGCTTATGTAAATTTTTTGGGTTTCCTTTTTTTATTTTTAAAATTCACCAGTAGCCGCTGTTTTTCAAACCCTGGGGTTTTTATACTGAGTCAAAAATTTTTTCCTGTTTTTTGGGGCAAAAGTAGTTGCCTGGGGCTTATACTGGGGTTCGGTTTTATACTCGATTTATAGGGTAGATGGAAAAGGTGTCAATATATGATTTTATCTGGGGAATTGTAGTTACTTAAAACCCAACCCCATTTTTCATGTTCGGGTAATTTAAACCCCTTTTCCTTTTCTAGACACAGTTTTTTTTCTTTTAGTTTTTTTAATTTTAAAACCCTTCACCCTTGGTTTTTCTAAAAAAATGTTTTCATTTTTTTTCCAATGATACATAAGGCTTCTTCTTTTAAAATAATTTTTAAAATTAGTTTAAAAAAAATTTATATTTTTTTTTTTTTAAAATTTTTGGGGCCCCCATCTTTAAAGGGGCAGAAAAAGCCTTAAAGGGGCACTTTTGTATAACCTTTTTTTTTTTGGGGTGGGGGAGGTGCGGGATAACCCCCTGTAATTGGGGTTTAATTTATTGGGCCAAAGTTGCTGGGGGAAAAAAAGCCCCCCCAGTATGAAAATTTCTGCGTTCCCAAACCCTTTGGTGGTTTACCCCCAAGCCCAGGAGCCCTTCCCTCCCTTGGAAAAATAAAAAAACCAATTTTTTTGGTAAAAACAAAATTTTACACACAAAAACTCTGAGTTTTTTTATCAAACAGCAGGTGTAGAACTATAGGAAAATGTAAATAATGTATATTACAAAAGTGTTTAGTTTTTGGAAGGATTTTTATTTGGGAACAAAAGGGGACATGTATGACGGGTTTTTTCCCCTTTTTTTTGGGCTTTTATATTTCCCCTCCCGCTCGAATCCCCCTGGTTGGGGATGCAGGGGGGGCGTTTTAAGGCGAACCCGTTCACCATTTTTTCAGTTTTTGGCCCCCCGGGGCCATGAAGGGGGGGGAAAATGGGGGGCGGGGGAGGGGGGGTGGGGGGGTTTGAAAGGCGTTCTGGGGGGGGGGACGGGGCCCACGCCCCGGAAAACCTCCGAGGAAATGTACGATCGCGAGCCCAAAAAAAGCGAGGCGCCGTCCCAGGCTCTGCAGTTTCCGACGGGCCCCAGACCTGGTTTATTTTGGTCTAAATGCCCCGGCCGGCGGCGAAGTGAAGCAGGATGGGAAACCCTGAAAAGGGAAAAGCAGATAGAAGTTTCGCGACAGAAATCTCGGCGCTCCGCTTTCCCTGCAGCGGGGGTTTTATTCCGAAAAAAAAACGCCTTTTTTAAAGGCCCGGGAAAATATTGTCAGAAAAGAGCCCGAAAACCCCAAAAATTTAAAAAAAATAAAAAAAAAATCACTTTCCAAAAAAACTTAAAAAGGGGGCAATATCAAGAAAATTTGGGGTAAGGGAAATTGCCGGGAAATACAAATAAATTTCAAATTCGGGAAAGCTATTCTCATTTGGTCGGCATAAACGGCCAATCAGAATAGGAGGAAGGAACCATTAAAACCCATGGAGAACGATTGACCAATCCGGAAAAAAACCCCTCGGCGGGGAAAAGTTTTAAAATACAGTTTAAAAATGCGGGAAAGAGTTTAATTTGGGTTTAGCTAGCGGGGGCTTGGCTATCTCGGCCCCAAACAGAATAGGAACGACAAGACCATTATAGCCTATTTGGGGGAAATTTTAAAAACAACAAAAAAAAAGCGGGACAGTTCAAAAAACAGTAAAAAAGGGAGAAAAAAAAGTGATTGGTTAAAGCGGCGGGGGTTTGGTATCCCAGCCCAAACAGAGCGCGAAATACTTTCCCCCTTGTTTGTCAGGGGGAGGGGGCAATGCAATTTTTCGGGGGGCTCAGCGCTTGCGGGAAAAGGGGGTAAAGGAATTAAAAAAAACATTTTATTAAGTGTAAAAAAATTATCACTTTTAAACCTGAAACCTTTTTTTGAAAAAAAAAGCAATTAAATCCCTTAAAAACGCGTTTGTCGGGGACCGGCGCTACATTAAAGGAAATTTAAAAAGAGAGAATTGCCGGGGGAAAACAGGGGAAATTTAAATTTTTTGAAGCGCTTTTCTTTTTGGGCGGGAGAAGCCCGCCAATCAAGGGTTTTGGAGCCCAAAAAAAGACCTTTTTTATCCCATTTGGGAAGGGTTTTTAACCCCAACCCGAAAATTTGGGGCGGGCAGTGTCCCCTTTTAACCTATGGGGAAATTTTGGGGCCAAAACAAAAAACCAAGGGGGACGTTCAAAAAAACAGTAAAAATACAGAAAAGTGCTGTTTTGGGTGAGTAGCAGGGGCTTGGCTATCCCAGCCAAACAGAGCGGGGGAGCTACTTTCCCTTGTAGTCTTTGGAGAGAAGGGGGTGCAATGAAATTTTCGTTGGGTTAGCGCCGTGCGGCTTTTAAGTATTAATAAAAAAAAAACATTTTGAATTTAAATTGGGAAAACATTATCAATAAAGGAGGGCCCAAAAATTTTTGTAAAAAAATCAGTTTAAAAAAACCCCAAAAAACCCTTTGCGCCGAAAACCGGCCTACTTTGGGAATTGCAATTTGAGAGGGAAAGCCGGGAAATACCCGTAATTCAAATTTTTTTAAAACTTTTTCTGGGTTGGGCGGCATAAAACCCGCCCAAACAGAATAGGAGGGGGCAGGGCCCCTTATTCCCCATTTAGGAGAAATTTACCCAATTTATATTCCCCAAGGGGGGGCGTTTAAAATTAAAAGTTAAAAAAACAGAAAACGGCTGATTGGTTGAGGGTTGCGGGGGGCCCTCCAGATTAGCCAATCAGAGGCGAGCTACTTTCTCATAGATTCCCATGGGGAAAAAAGAAATTTCCGAGCGAGCTCTGGGGATTGGCTAAAATTTTAAAAAGGGGGCCCTTATTTGGACGAAAGGGAGGGGCGAGCGGGTGTTCCTATGGGTTTTTAAAGAATCTGAATTAAATGTACAAAGGCCGAAACAAATTTTTAAGACTACAGAAATTTTTCCCCATGTGTATTTAAAAAGAATTTTAAAAATATGGGGGGGAACGAAAAAAAAAAAAAAA
Source organism: Phyllomedusa bahiana (assembly GCA_025379985.1). NCBI lineage: Eukaryota > Metazoa > Chordata > Amphibia > Anura > Hylidae > Phyllomedusa > Phyllomedusa bahiana. The sequence goes on along the minus strand of JAODAL010005530.1, from coordinate 108,732 downwards.
TTTTAAATTCCCAAAAAAATCATGTTTTTTCTTTATTTTCGTTAGCCCAAGGATCAATTGTTTGGGCTTTTTAAAGAAAAGAAAGAAAAAAAACATGATTTTATTGATTTAAAATTGTTTTTTTTTTTTACCCCCATTTATTATTCATTTTAAAAAACACTTTGGGAAAAATTCTTTTTGTCCTTTATAAATTTGATTTGGCCCTGTACGTTTTATTTCAGATTGCATTAGAAAAAAACCCCTAGGGGCGTCGTTTGCTCTCCTATTGGGCCCAAAAACCCCGCCCTTTTAACTTAGCCATCACAGAGCTCGCTCGGAAAATCTATGAGGGAAAATAGCTCGCGCTTGATTGGCTAAGCTGGGGCGAGCCCCCCCTAGCTTCAAAACCCAAACAGCCCCGGGTTTTTGCCTTTTTTTCCCGTTTTTTTGAACGGTGCCTTTGAATTTTTATTGGGAAAATTTTTTCCCTAGGTTATTTAAAGGGCCCCTGTCGTTTCCTATTCTGATTGGTTAAAGCCGGAAAACAGAAAGCTTTTAACAATTTGAATTAATGTATTTCCTGGGGGATTTCTTTTCTATTGCAATTCCCCATGTAGCGCGGTTTTTCGGCGACAAAGCGTTGGGTTTGGGGTTTTAACTGATTTTATTTTTAGAGAATTTTTTTGTTTTATGTGATAAAAATTTTTTCACTTAATCCCAAAAAGATTTTTTTTTATTAAACTTCATGCCGCACGGCGTGAGGCCGGGGATTTCAGTGCCCCCGCTCTCTCCATAGGACTAAAGGGGGAATACTCGCGCTTGATTGGCTGGGGTAGCCCAAAGCCCCCCTTGCGCAGCCAATTTAGCTCTTTTCGTTTTTTTTGGATTTTGAACTGTTTCCCCCCTTGGATTTTTTATTGGTTTAAAAATTTCCAAAGGAAAAAATGGGTCTTTGTCGCTTTCCCATTTGATTTGGGCAATAGTTCTCATAGGTTTTAATTTGGGGCAAATGTCGGTTTCCTTTTTCTGATTGGATGGTTTATGGGCCCACCAAAGAGAAGAGCTTAAACCAATTTTTAATTTCTGTATTTCCCGGAAAATTTTCCCCTATTTTCAATTTTCCCTTTTTTAGGGGGGTCCCCGGCCCCAAATGCGTTGTTAAAGGGGTTTTATTAATGTTTTTTTATAGAAGGTTTTTTGTTTTTTCAGAGAATTTTTTACACTTAATAAAAAAAAGGGTTTTTTTTTGTCTTAAATCCCCTGCCTCACCCGGGGGTTTAGGCCAGAGTTGCATGGGCCGTTTTTCCCCCATAGATTTCCAAAAAGGGAGAAGTAGCTGCGCTCTGATTTGGGTGGGATAGCCAAACCCCCTAGCTCAACCAATCATTATTCTGCATTTTTTCTGTATTTTGAACTTTTCCCGCCTTTGAAATTTGATTTGGGCAATAGTTTTTTCCATAGGGTTTTTAAAGGGTCTTTGTCGCTCCTATTTGATTGGCTGAGCTAGCCCAAACCCCCGCTTGCTCAACCAATCCCGCTCTTTTCTGCTTTTTTTCTGTTTTTAAAAGTCCCACCTTTGATTTGATTGGTCAAAAGTTTTTCCCTAGGTTTTAATGGTTCAATGTGCTTATTCGATTGGCCGGTTTTTTTGCCCACCAATGAGAATAAACTTTAAAAATTTGAAATTTTTGTATTTCCGCTAATTTCCAATATCCAAATTTTTGAAATTAGGTTTTTGGAAAAAGGGTTTTGGTTTTATTTATTTTTTTTTTTTTAAGGTTTCGCTCTTTTTCGGGGATTGTTTAACGCCTTTAATTTAAAAACGGGTTTTTGATTTTAAAACTCCGAAACCGGGCATGTGGAATTTAATTTTTCGCTGTTTTCCCGCCTGTTCGCATCGGAACGTTTTCGGCGCAAATTTCCCCCCGGGCCTAAGTCCCGCACTCGCCCTTGTCCCCCCAAATGTGCCCCACCCTACTGGCGAGGGCAGGGGGACCCCTTTTCCCCGGGATTAAAGAGTGCACTCCGGGGGGGAAACTTCCGGCGAAACGGGCCCCCACTGCGCCTCGTCCCCGCACTGCGCCCCCCAAAAACTGGCGGGGCGCAGCGGACTTTTCCCCGATGGGGTGGGCCCCCCAAATAAAACCCCGGGGGCGAAATTTTTCGGCCCCAGCGCGACTGCGCCTAAAACCCCTGGGCGGGGGACTTTTTAATTTTATGTATGAGAGGCCGGCCCCGAATAAATCGGCGCAGTTTTTTCGGGAAAAAACCGTGGAAAAGCGCAACTCGATAAAATGTTGCCCTAATTCTTTTTCACTGGACATCCCCTTTAAACAGTAACTTAAATGTATCCGAAAATAATAATAAAAAAATCTTTTTTCTTGTCCCACAATGAAAAAGAAAAGTTGTAGAAGTAAAAATTAAAATTTAAAAAATTTGGGTGAAAAGAAGAATTTAAAACCAAACTAGGGTTTAAAAGGGGTTTTTAAATGGCGGTTTTGCACTTTGTAAAGATATCGTACAAAATCAGGTTATCCCCTAAGGTGCTATGGACTATGAATAATAGGAAACTGCCTTATACTTCAAAGAAGCATATGGTAGTACATGCCCAACACCCTGTACTTAATCTCCCTTTCAAACTTCTTCATACTAGTGAAAGTAATCAGTAATAATCCGCGCTTCTTGTAAACCACTAGGAGGAATTATTTTAATCCTGGATATTATGTCATGACAGGGGCAGCCAATTTTAGCACTGCCTTTTCACACTTAATGATTCTTATGTTCTTGGGTGTGAGTCCCACAATTTATACCCCCGTTTCCCGTATGGATTATATGTTTTTTAGGTTTGGCTAAAACATTTGGGGAAGTATGGTTCCCTAGCTGATACCTTTTATTACAAATGACTATTATAATACACAGGGGTCTCTCAAGTTATAATAGATACAAGATTTTCACCCTTTCAATGTCCCAGGGCACTCTTTAAACGCGGCACATGTATTGACCCGGGAAAACCCAAAAAATTATCAAAAACATTTTACATTAAAAACCCCCGTTTAGTGAGGTGCATTAAAGTTAAATTTGGGAGTCTAGTACGTTTCTCTACAGTTGGTTGGTACTACCCTGTTCGGGACTGCTCTTTTCGGGTTTTTGCCAGGGAGAACGGGGCATCGGTGAGGGTGGGAAAAATTTTTTTCTATCCTTCATCTAGTTCTGTCCTCAAAATAGAAAGGGAATTTTCCCGCTCTTTTGACTGTTTATGCCCTTTTTTTCTTTAAACCCTTTTTTCATTTTTTGGTGGGTTTACATTTTGGGGGGCCTGAACAATTACCAGTTCTCCATAGAGTTATGGTTTCAACATACAATAGTTATTCCCCGGGCAAAGGGAAAATTTTTTTTTTGTTTAGGGTTCCCCTTGACTTGTAGTTTTATTAACGTTTCATTTTTAAAATTTTAATTAAATAATGGCCCCTTAAAAGAAAAGGGTCATTATTTTATGGGGAAAAAGGCTGTTTTAAAGAGGCGTTTACCAAAGGGCCACACTACTGCCCCCAAATTCCCGCACGTCCTCCTTTAAATTTTTATGGCTGGGGGCCAAATTTTTTGAGCATGGGCATTGCTGGAAAGGATGTTTCCAAATCACCCCTAGAAAAACCAGATGCCATTTAAACTTGGCAGCCTATTTTAGCAGGCTAAGGGTATGTTCACACCGCGAAAATTTCCTTGTTAAAATTTTTCTGAATTTTCCTCGAAATGCATAAAAATTATGGGAAATTTCCCAGGTGTCTAGAGAGTATGAAATTTCCCATCTTTCTGACACAAAAATTTAACACGGGGATAATAAAGTTATGGGTGACCCCTCCTGCACTAAAGATGTATGTGCTGGCCGGCACTTATTTCTAAAACACCATTTGTATTGCGGCGTGTACAATTTGCACCACAATCTGCCGTGTGAACATACCCTAAGCCCTCCAGATCTGTCAGCTCACGGTGCATTTCTGATCCCTGGTCATGTTGTATCAGCCCCAAGCTGCCTTATTCCTTGCTGCTTCCTTGTTGTCTACCATCTTAACTGGTGCTCTCCTCAAGGAGAGCGGTTCTCCTTTTCTCAGCCACTCATTGCCTCCCACCCAGTCCAGCCAGTATCGCTCTGCTCTACACTGATGAGGGGCAAAACCCCGAAACAGCGTATGTAGATGAGCGATATTGGCTTGACTAATATTCCTTTTTGCTTCTCAAAGATTCAGTGAATCAGAAGTAAATTGAGGATTTGTTAAAACCAATAGAGGGCACAGTGAGCTTCCAAGGTCCTTTCCCATAATGCCTTGTGATATGCAGATTCTTAGTAGTGGGCTAAAAGGCAATCAAAACACTACACACCTTAACTGGTGCTCTCCATAAGGAGAGATGTTCCCCTTCTCTTGTTGTCTACCAGACAGTTTTGGCCATGCTCCTGGTTGCTTGTTCATGGCTTTTTATTAGCCTATTCCTAGAAACTGGGTTCATGCTCTTCTTCTGGTTTCAACTCAGCCTGCCAATGGATTCAGCCAATGTCTCACTCCCTGGACTTCTGTCCTTGCTGTCCTCCTGGTTCTGATCCAGCCCTGATTGTTTCCTTTGTATTTCTGCTCTTCTGCATACTGGTATATCAAGTTTACATCCAGACTGTACAGTATTTACAGTACATCTCAGGAGCCTGTAGGCTTTGCTTACCTGGATAACTATATTATGTCAGGGCGGCACTCACTGGAAAATAAATATCTGGGTGCTGGTTGATGGGTGTGGAAGTCCTGTCAAATCGTAGAAAAATCTTCAACTGCACTCCTTGAGATGCAATGTGTTGTAAATCACACATGCTCCATATAGGATATTTGAATAAGTGACAGTAAAATTATTGTGACGTTTCGGCCCAATCGGACCTTATTCATACATGTCATTATGTAGCCAGAAAGGGGTATATAGAAGGATTGACCGTAGCCAGGTAGGAACACTGGAGCTGACCTTTGCTTACCTGGAGTTACGACTTTAAAAAGCAGCTGTGGTGAAATGTTTGTACTGCTGCTCCATTCAAAGACTATGAGGCTGAAAGAAATGGCCGACTGGTGTTAAGATACAGTGGGGGTGCCCCTGCAATTAGTCATTTATCGTCTGTAGATAGCTAATATGAATTGTGGGACAGTTTCTTTAACACATATAACTTACACATGAAAACACACTGTGCATTCATATATAAAGTCTTCTATCTCCTTATAGACACAAGCCTAATAGTAAATGTGGCCCTGTATAGACCAACACGTTTAATTAAAAATACCTCACTCACGAATACAACTCCAATTTTATCCTTTGCATAAAGAGGTCTAGTCAATCAATTCTAATTGATAAGGAATGACATGTAAATATTCTATTGTTCAAATTGCCCTTTCCTGGGGCACATCTAAACTATGGATAACCATTATCCTTTACAGACCATTAAAATGCATTATACTGCCCCTCCTTTAGTCTCTCTTTAGTCCTGAGTACCTCTAAAATCTTTCTTCCCTTAGGGTGTGTATTAGCCCTCATTAACTGAATACACACAGTATTTCTATTTTTCATTTTTGTCAACAGTCCCATGACAGTTAAAGGGGTTTTGCCACGATCTCATTTCATACCTCCTGCATCCAGCTCTTCAGCTCTGTGTGCTCAGGAGGCGTGTGTGATTTGTTTGAATTGCATATCATGTGACCCAGCAGGATGACATCACCAGGCCTTCCTTTCTGTAGTTAAAGAAAGGTCTGTTTATGTAAAGCATTGTGAGTAGCTGAGAGGTAATGTTTTTACTTTACAACACAAGGGTCCTAGGTTCAAATCCCTGCAGGAACCAAACCTGTGTTTTGTTTTGTTTTTCTCTTTTTCAATGCACATAGCTCATTGAGGTTTCTTTCTTTTTATTTATTTATTTGCACTGTTTGACTAATTACTAAGGAATACAGAGGACGAGAGTAGAATGACATCACATGGGGTTTGAACACTCAGTAGCTGCCTGAGAGGAGAAGTGATGTCTGAGCATGTCTGACCAGGACTGAGGAGCTCTCAGCCCTGGTCATATCCCCTGGAGACGAGCTGTAAACAATGGATCACTAAGGGAGCAGCTAAAACAAAAATGGTGCAGCATTTTTAATAATAATGAATGGTAAAAATGTTTGATATTTCGTTTGCAAGCTTCCTACGTCAATTTTATTTTGTGGCAAAACCCCTCTAAAGTCATTACTTTAGAAATCCTGGGTCTTAAAAATAAAGTCACTATAACAGCGCTGCTTGAGTACTAGAATCTCTTGTAACTAACCTTAGAAAGGCTCCTAAGTGGTTACACAGTTTCAGTTCACCATGCTTATAGGCAGAAGGTTTGGATCCAGGAATTAACATGTATGGTATTTAAAGGGAACTTGCCACAGTGAACATATTATTTGATATGCTGATATCATGTTACAGAGCAGGATGAGCTGAGCAGATCGATATATAGCTTTGTGGGAAAATATTCAGTAAATTTTATATTTAATTCATTTAAATTCCCGTTTAGTCTGTGTTAAGGAGTCCAGTAGGTGGTCTTATTAGTGATTGACAGCTAATTCTGTATGCACACTCATATAAAGAAGGCTGTCAGGTACTGATAACACCACCTATAGAACTCCGTAGCCAAGAATAAGCAGGGAATTAAATGAATAAAATGTTTTACTAAATCTCTCCCTACAAAACTATATACAGTATCTCGCAAAACTGAGTGCACCCCTCACAGTTCTTTAAATATTGTATTATATCTTTATATGGGACAACACTAGAGATGACACTTTGATACAACGTACTGCAAAGTAGTCAGTGTACAGCTTGTATAACCATGTGCATTCGGTAAATTTGGTCAAAATAACTCAACACACAGTCATCAATGTTTTTTTTTTTTTTTTTTTTTTTTTTATTGTTTTTATTGAACAGTATCCTTGACATCAGCATAACAAACAATAGCAGTATGTATAAAGGGATTACACAAAAGCAATCTGATTGAAATGTCCAAACATACTGAAAAGAAAGGGTTATTACATCAAGGACAGTTACATTTTTCTTTTTTATAACAAACATCACACAGTCTTATGCACGATATTTTGAGATTGATTTTACATTTCAAATATAACTGCGGATAAACAGTTACAAACATAACATAACTATTGAAAGTGCAGTGTGTCTCAGTTCTCCTCTACACAGTGCAGGCTCGAGTGTGCGACACCCCCTCCCCCGCCTAAACAACTAGCGGGCACGATTGCCACGGCAGCATCATCCCCACGTCACCTGGTCGATATCCATCCCGCCGGTCTGGTCATGCCAAGCTAATATACCTCATTAAGAATCAACCGCTACCCGCAAATCAATCGGATCAGTACCTCCCAACTGTCTGCCCTGGTACCAAGAAGTTGTCGTAAAGCAACGTTTTATGCAGCCCTTAATATCTGTCAAAAGTGTATCTATATATTTCTCCTATAGCTCGAAGAACTTTTTTACTCTTGTTTCCTTTTGCAAAGTGGCCTCAACCCAGTCCATGTGCATTATAAAGTTAAGTTTACTCTTAAATAGACTTAAGGTGGGGCCCTCAGGCTGAAGCCAGACCTGCAAAATAGCTTTGCGAGCCGCCGCCGCCACAACATGCCTCATTCTTTTAACACGATTGGGTATGTCCGAACCTCCATGTCCCATTACACCAAACAATGCCCAAGAAGAGTTGGCAACACATTTCAGATTCAAAGACTGGTCCATGTATTCCGTTACGTGGCCCCAGAATTCCTGTATTAATGGGCAATCCCACAAACAATGGTAGAGGTCCGCCGCTGGGGACCCACATTTGAAGCAGCTGTCGGTTGGGTACCGTCCCATACGATGTCCCCTGACAGGTGTAAGATGGGCGTTGTGTGCTACCTTCATGAGCATATCTAGCCATCGGTAGAATTTTATATGCGTCAGCAAATGCCTCCAATATCATAGATGTGGAGGTATCAGCATCCCGGTCATGCCACTTAGCCAGACCAAAGTTTGATGTGTCATACTCAAGATCCTCAAGAAGGTACTTGTAAATAGTAGACAGCTGTGCTCTCCTTGTGGGAGGGTTAAGAATTGTACGATCAAAGGCCACGTCCCAATCTGCAGGTTGTAGGTGCCGCTTCACCTCCGATACATAGCTAGCTGTTTGTAGATAGTTAAAAAATGGAATCGGGGGTGTAGCATAAAGGCACCGCAACTCAGAGATAGAATACAGTTGTTTAGTGTCAAGGTGCAGAAAGTGTTTTATTTGATGCAAGCCCAAGCTGCGCCAAATTCTGAAGGTGTGTTGTGGTTTACCCCCCTGGAAATTTGGGTTACTTATTAAAGATAAGTACGGGGAATAGTCCGGGTTCAGTTTTTTAAGTTGCCTAATCTTTCGCCGCGCCCTCCATACTGGCATGAGCAGCTGGTCATCTTTTATCCCCAGGGGAAGTTTGTCGTAGGGTAAATGAACAAAATTAATAAGTGAAATGTTCGGCAGCCCTACCTGATCTAAGGAGCTATCCGTAAAAATCACTGTAGACCGTGCCCAGTCCATAAGGAAATGGCCCAGGGCCGCTAAATTGTAAAGACGGATGTTGGGAAATCCCAGACCACCGTGTAGCCTACGCTGTTAAAGTATGAACAGCGGAATATGCGCCCTTTTGTTGTCCCAGATAAATGTCCTATATTGTGCATTAATTAGTTTCTCATCCTTCGGTCGCAGATAAACAGGCAGCATGTGAAAAATATATAGAAGTTGTGGGAACTCCACCATTTTGATTAAGTTACACCTCCCAGAGAAGGAGAACAGAAGGTCAGCCCACCTCTTCACAGTTTGCACAAGTTCGTCATAATATTTCGACATGCTAGCAGAGTACAAACTGCTGGGGAGTTTGGTCTAGTCATCAATGTTTAAATCGCTGGCAACAAAAGTGAGCACACCCCTAAGGGAAAATTGTCCCAATTTGCCATTTTCCCTCCACATTGTCATTTGGCTCGTTAGTGTTAGAAGATCTTAGGGGTGAATTGGGAGCAGGTGTGTTTAATTTGGTATTATCACTCTCACACTCTCTCATACTGGTCACTGGAAGTTCAACATGGTACCTCAAGGCAAAGAACTGTCTGAAGATCTGAAAATAAGATTTTTTGCTCTACAAAAAAATGACCAAGGCTATAAGAAGATTGCCAACACCCTGAAACTGTGCTGCAGCATGGTGACCAAGACAATACAACATTTTAACAAGAAAAATTTAATTTAGAACAGGTGACCAACGAAGTTGATTGCATATGCTCAGCGTCATATCCAGAGATTTTCAAAATTGACATATGCGTGCTACCACCACTGCTCTAGAGGTTAAAGGGGTGGGGTATCAGCCTCTCAGTGCTCAGACCACATGCTGCACACTGCATAAAATTGGTCTGCATGGCTGTCGTCCCAGAAGGAAACCTATTCTTAAGATGATGCACAAAGCCTGCAAACAGTTTGCTGTTGACAAGCTGACTAAAGACACAGATTACTGTCCTGTAGTTGGATGAGACCAAGATAAACTGATTTGGTTCAGATGGTGTCAAGCATGTGTGCCGGCAATCAGGTTACGGGTACAAAGACAAGTACCTTGCCTACAGTCAAGTATGGTGGTGGGAGTGTCAAGTTTTGGAGCTGCACGAGTGCTGTCAGCTGTGGATAGCAAGAGTTCCTTGAGGGAACCATGAATGCCAACATGTACTGTGACATACTGAAGCAGAGCATGATCTCCTCTTTTTGGAAACTGAGCCCTAGGGCAGTATTCCAACATGATAACAACCACAATGACCACACCTTGCTAAAGAAAATGAAGATAAAGGTGCTGGACTGGCCAAGCATGTCTCCAGACCTAAATCCTATAGAGCATCTGTGGGGCATCCTCAAACGGAAGGTGGAGGAATGCCAGCTCTCTTACATGCACTAGCTCTGTGATGTCATCATGGAGGAGTGGAAGAGAATTCCAGTGGTAACCTGTGAAGCTCCAGTAAACTCTATGTCCAAGAGGGTTAAGGCAGTGCTGGAAAATAATGGTGGCCGCACAAAATAATGACATTTTGAGCCCAATTTGTCCATTTTCACTTAGGGGTGTATTCACTTTTGTTGCCAGCGGTTTAGACATTGATGGCTGTGTGTTGAGTTACTTGAGTGCGCACCAAATTTACACTTATACAAGCTGTACACTGACTACTTATATTGTATCAAAGGGTCATGTCTTTAGTGTTGTCCCATGATAAGACATAATACATTATTTTCTAAAATGTGAGGGGTGTACTCACTTTTGTGAGATACTGTATCAATCTTTTTGGCTCTTCCTGCTCTATGACATGATACCAGCAGATCAGATAACATCTTCAATCTGACTGGTTCCCTATAAGCAAGGCTTTAGCCATTTTAATACATGGATTACCGTATTTGTTTTACTCCACTGTAGAACAGGATCTCCCCATCAATAATGGGTATATGAGGGATGTAGGGTAAATCCATTAAAATTATTTTTCCATAATATTTTGAGCTCATATCTGTAGCCTTTTCTTCTTGTTGCTTTTTTAATGTATGTAAATACTGAGAGAGAATTCCATGATAAATATAAATTCCTCTGAACTCCCCTCATTACAAATACTTTAACTAAAGGGACGTTAGATGAATCAAAGCTTCCTTTAATTAAGACCCCATAGAGTTTTGAAGATGTTCTCAAGAAACATAGTTGTCCCCTGGTTATCTGGTGTATATTTAAATATCAAAGGGATGGGACAAGCTTTAATTCTCAGAAGACAATATTTTAGAGAAATAAAAGTGTCATCCTTGTGTAGTCTTAGCATCAAATAGTTTATGTTGTTGCTGGATGTAAGACGGGTGATTTTAAGATGCAAAGAACTTTTCTCTCAAACTCATTTCATTTTGTCATTTCACTGACATTCTTTGTAATGTAAATGTCACGTGGCAATTAGATTATTACTTGTCCTGAGATCTGCAGATTAAGGAACTTAACGTTACCTCATTTATTCGTGTTATTTTCTTCAACAGTTAATTGTAAGTCATGGATAAATATAGATCTGCACATAGTTGAGTATCTATGAGTGAGGAATAAATTAGAACTGAATCAATTTTACTGTGGCTCTCCAAGGGGGATATAAAAATCTATAAAATGTCAAGGTCTGAATAGTTAAATTTAGCCCAGCAAGTTATTTAGGTAGCAATTCTGCTAGTATCCGATAGGTCCCAGAGCGACTACATCTGTCGCTACAGTAACAACAAATTACCATGACCTTAAATTTCAGGATCTCCTACTGCACAAAGAAAAAGTGGGAATCAAAGCCTTTCCTCCTCGAATCTTCCAGTGCCTTATACTGGATGTGTAGGACAGTAGCAAATATTCTTTGTGTAATTAGAATTTATAAAATGTTCCAATATGTTTTCTAGATCCATTCCTCACCATTTTTAGAAACCCTGCTTGCTGTCACTTTAAGAGGTTGTCTCATCTCAAAGTTTCATAGGATGCATGAATGAATGAATTAATGCTGCTTTGCTCTGTCACTTCCTGGTCAAGCTGTCTGTAATTAGAATATTAGACTTCTCTGTTTATCAGTCTAGATTAGCTAAATTACCTTCTCTGAGGTCCAGAGAAGCTTCTGAGCTAATGTAAACAGTAATTAGTCTTTTGTCTGAAAGATCAGATAACACATAAGCTTTCACACTGCCTGCCAGCTACCTGTGTTATGATGTCACTCCCTGCTATCAGATAGAGCAAATAGCAGGGGATAAGGAGTACACAGGTCAGTCACTTGGGAAACCTGAGAACCCTCAGAAGGTGATAAAATCATTTGTAGCTCCTTAACAAAAAAAGATGAACGCAATATATTTGGAAAACATCTTCATTTAGTGTTCCCTACATTTTGAAAGCTATTCTTTGTAGTGAGACAACCCCTTTAATAGTAACCTCCAGTGTTTACTTCCAGTGGTTAAAAACCATGGTACATTCTTAGTCATGGGATCACTTGCAAAAAGCTCAGTTATTCAGAAGATTCCAGATGGTAAATGCCAGATGTCTGGACATTCCAGGAACAGATGGTAGAATGAAGAATATTAGAAAGTGAAAAAAGTTTTGGCAAATCCTCTGTCATCCGTGTGAAGATGGATTATTCTATGTAATATGCAGACTTTATTTTGCAGAAAGAAGAGTAATCATTGTACATGAAATAGACAGAAGACATATGTGTCAGCTCACCCGACTTGATGCCACCTTCGTTTGGAGACCATTAAGATCAGAGAAACCAGCTTCCAGCCCAGAGAAGGTTAAATAAACACGTAGAATTTTATTGAAGCCATCATAAAAATATTTCTCTTTGCCTATGAAAGGCAATGCTATTATGGGATGTAGTCAAAATACGTGTCCAGAAAACAAAACACTTAAAAACTATGGGCGACATGTATGAATGGGGCTGTGCAGCCACGTTCATACATTTTCAAATCTCCCGCACGCCACTCCGGGGAACATTACATCGCGCCTGCGGCGCTTTGTAATGCGCCCGTTCTCAGGGGGCGTGCGGGAGGCGAGGTGCAGTAGAACCATAGCGAAGCTACATATTTATAGCTTCGCTACGGCATTTCTAGGCGCAATACAGTTGGAACACGTAAACCACTTTCAAAGTGGTATACCTGATCCTGAAATGTCGCGCTATCGCTAGAACGCGCCTGATTTATGACCCGCTGTTTAGCTGGTTCATAAATCAGGCGCATTCTATGCCTTTTTTAATCGCACGAAATTTGGCGTGTAATCGCCAAATTTCACGCATGTCGCCCTATATATCTGTAAAACCGGTTTTAAATTCAACATTTCATTCAAGCCCTTCGGAGGACAGGATTCCTAATAATAAATCCAAAAAGCTTCTCTACGCAGTAATTTGTTAGGTCATACAGAAGGATCATTCGATTGTGCCTTTCCAGCACACACCATCTTAGATCACTTACTTGGTGTCTCGCCTCACTGGAATGATTAGCGACCATTGTTTCGCCATATATTTTAACATTTTTTTCCCTGATCTCTGAAGCTTCTTTCCTCGCAGTCCTAATACTGGACTTATGCTCGTGAATGCGTGGTTTGGCAGATAGGTCAAGCCTGATCTGAGTGGTTTAGAAAATGAAATCTGACCTGTACCTGATCACTGTGGGTAACAATATGCTTTTCAATCATTTCAGACCCAGTTGGATAATTCCAAATTTTCGGTGCTGTTCTCAGAGGTACAGCTATCTGTACTCAAGTACATGCTCAATGCTATGCTGTTACTCATTTATGACTACATGGTGCCATGTCAGTTTAAAAAACAAAGGGGGTAGGAGAATCCAGGACAGGCTAAATCCAGAGAAGCAAGAAAACTGGGCCCCCACCAATGCAGCTCATATATGTCCATGGCTGTAAGGATAGAGGCGAAGTGAAGCTGCGTGAGACCTGTGGAAATATGCTATACAATGTGCAGGTATTTATTACTAATAAAGATGAGCACAATCACAGTAAATCCGGCACATACATCATACACCATTTGAAAGTGGACAATCCCCTAAAATGTATTATGTATTCAAATATTCCTGTGCTCCTTTACAATTAAATATAAGAATTAATTCTCATTTGCATGCTGATTTGCATGATGATTTAGATTGCTGTCGTCTTGTTAAATCTCATTGTACTAATCCGACATGAGATGACAGTTTAACAGATGAACTCAGAGCCGAGGATTCAAGAAGGATCAACCACTTTAAACAGAATTAAACTAAAGAGGATTTATTACTCTTTCAGAGAAGAGATTGTGCCAGCTTTATTGTGTTATTTATTTCTAATTTTGTCTCATTCATTGTCTTAACATGGCCAATGACGCCAGAGATAATCTAAATTATATTTATCCTACTCAAGCGCATGGGAAGTATTACATCTTCATTCTTTAAGCAGAACCTGTTGGCTCCCCTGCCTTTGTAAATACTTCTCTTCTCTGGGAAATAACAGCACTGAAGAACCTTTTCTCAGGAATCTGCAATGTGCTGTTCCTCTTTTTATCCTCCGAAAATTTATGAATAAATTGACAACTGGGTGTTATTATACTTATTGTCACAGGGGTGTGTCCTTACACAGTCTGGCACTGTCATCACTGATTGGAGAGCATTAGGCTTGTAGTGACATTTCCCTAGCTTGTGACAACGAGTTATCAATTTATTTATATAGTTTTAGAAAAAAATAACACAGAGACAGCACCATACAGAGTTCATAGAAAAGATATTCAAGAAATGTTATATCAGTAATAGTGCTAGCGTCAGGCACCTGGGGCATATATCCTGACTTTGACTGGTGCCTCACATTTACAGTAAAGTGTTCCACTTGGGGATTTAAGTACAGAGGAATACTGTGGTGGGGAGTGAAAGTTTATGACCCAATGCCCCATCATTTACACTTATAGGCCCAAAGCCACTTTAGGCCTCTAGCCTATGAAATCTTCGATCTATAATGCAGACGGCCCAATGTCCCCTGGGCTTAGACTGAGGTATCTCAAACTATAGGCCAGAAGAAGCCCATGACCTGTGCCACACCACCCATTTTTTTGTGTGGAGGGGACCACTAATGGGAAGCAATATTACTAATAGGGTACTCTGGTTGAGAATTAGTGCTGTAGATGGTATCATGAGAGGAACTATTACCGATTAATGGTGGCACTGTTAAGTGCAATCTGGTTTGCACAATTCTAGGACATGGAATGGGAGGGAATTTAGGTGTGTTTTTTTTTGAAAGGACAACTATTGGGAAGCATCATTAGTTATAGGCTACCTTAAAGGAGAAATAATACTATAGATGGCACTATGGGGAGAAATGTTAATAATTAATGATGACACTGCTGAGTGCATTCTAGTTGGCACTTGTTTTTGGGGCACTCTAAAGGAGCAACATTGCTGTGCACAATTATTTATGATGACAATATGTATGGCACTAAATACTATACATGCACTCATCTGTGTGGTACAATTTTTTTTAGAGGAACTTTCTATACTCCACTAATAATTATGCAATTCTGTATTTGTCAGGCATAGTATTAGTCTGGATGGCACTGTTAGGGCACAATGATAGAGAGTTTGTGCTAAGCAGGTAGGCAGGGTAATGGAAAAGTGAAAAATGTAAGATATCCTCACAGCAAATTTGGCAGAACTGATTCATGGCTGGAAGACTTGGAATGACGATCTGGGAAAAAGGGAGGAGATGGGTAAAAATAACTACCTGAACCAGAGAAGACATCACATGTGAGTCTCCTGATGTTATTGGAAATCTCCAAAGAAGCATTTTATGCTATCTACAATATATGAAAAAACTTTGAGATTTTGGTCCGCATGTTTTTGGCCAAAAAATGCTCAAGCCACCCCCGGCTTTCAATGGGATCTCAGTTGGGTGGCCCTACTCTATATTATCTCTCACCTGGGTCAACTTCAGACCTCTCACTGTCCCAAAAATGGCCACCAAAAATGCAGAGAGAAAAATAAAAAAAGAACCAACCTTTCATAGCATAGTGCATTGATATAACATCCTATGGAGGTGGGCGGGTGCAGGAAACCAAAATGGAGGTATCTACTTCTCTTTATATAGTTTAAAAGCAAATATGTGCCAAATACAAGTTTAGTTCTGCACAGAAAAAATTTCTGAAAAAAAAACACTGCGAACCTGGGTCCCACTGGCATGGTGCGGCACATATACATATGCACACATTCCAATACCAGTGGCACACCACTGCAAAAAGGGCAAAAAAACACATGGAAATCTCAAAAGAAGCATTTTAGCAAAATCTCAGGGTAACTACTCATTGTTGCTTCTCTTGGATCTCTCTGCAGCATTTGACACTGTGGATCACAACTTCCCCTCAGCATGTCAGCCCCATTGGCCTCCAGGACACCGCTCTCGCTTGGTTATCATCTACCTCTCTGACCGCTCCTTCAGTGTCTCGTTTTCGGGTTTCCCCACCTCCTCTCCTCTTCCTCTTGCTGTTGGAGTTCCCTCAGGGATCAGTTCTAGGTCCTCTCCTCTTTTCATTGTACACAGCCCCATTGGACAAACCATCAGTAGATTTGTTTTCCCGTACCATCTTATGCGGAGGGACACCCAATTATACACCTCCTCCCGTGACATCACTCCGCCTTGCTACAAAAACACAGTGACTGTCTGTCCGCTGTCTCTGACATCATGTCCTCCCTGTATTTTAAAAATAAACCTCACTAAGACTGAACTTCTTGTCTTTCCGCCATTTTACAAACCCAACCCCCCCCCCCTGCTATTTCTGTTTCTGTATGTGGTACCCCCATTTCTCTAGGCCCAGCAGGCCCGCTTTTCTAGGGGTTTTATTTGATTTGATCTGACCTTCTCCCATATATCCAATCCCTTGCTCGCTCCTGTCACTGCACCTCAAGAATATCTCCAAAACCCGTCCATTTCTCACTGTGGAAACGACTCAAACTCTCATTATGCTCTTATTTTTTTCTCTCTTGACTACTGCAACTCCTTGCTTATCGGTCCCCCTCTTGCAAACTCTCCCTCTCCAATTGTCCAGAATGCAGCAGCCAGGCTTGTCTTTCTCTCCGGGCCGCTATACTGATCCCTCTACCCTGTGTCAGTCATGCACTGGTTGCCCATCCAGTACAGGATACAGTATAAACTCAGCACTCTAAACCATAAAGCTCTCCACAGCGCTGCTCCTCCCTACATCTCCTCCTAGTCTCTGTCTACCGCCCTACCCGTGTTTCCGCTCTGCTGATGTATCAGACTACATTCCTCAATCATCCGAACCTCCCATGCCCGTCTAAAAGTTTTCACCGGTGCGGCACCTGTTCTGTGGAATTTGCTCCCGCGGGCGATCAGGAACATTCACACCCCTCACAGTTTTAAGAGGGCCCTGAAAATAATCTTCTAGGGGTTTGGCCCACCAAGATTTCCCCAAATGCTATCACACACATCTGTCATCCCTGCACTTGGGCACTCACAGGCACTTATTGTATATAGATGTATGTCAGGGGGCAGGTTCATCCATTTTTAAAGTAAACACCTCCTATTTATGAAACAAAGGCTGGACCATTGTAAACTTGGCACTTCTTACCGTATGTTTCACCCATACACCCTAATAGATTGTAAGCTTCACGAGCAGGGCCCCCACACCTTGTGTTTTCATTTGTAAGTACTTTTAATGTGTAATGACTGTATGTTTACCCTTGAATTTGTAAAGTGCTGCGGAATATGTTGGCGCTATAGAAATAAAAATTATTATTATTATTATTATTATTTTATGCTATCTACAATATATGAAAAAACTTTGAGATTCTTGGTCCGCATGTTTTTGGCCAAAAAATGCTCAAGCCATCCCCGGCTTACAATGGGATCTCAGTTGGGTGGTCCTACTCTATATTATCTCTCACCTGGGTCAACTTCAGACCTCTCACTGTGCCAAACCGCCCACCTCCACAGGCTGTTATATCAATGCACTATGCTTTGAAAGGTTGGTGCTTTTTTATTTTTCTCTCTGCATTTTGGAGGCCGTTTGGCACAGTGAGAGGTCTGAAGTTGACCCAGGTGAGAGATAATATAGAGTAGGACCACCCAACTGAGATCCCGTTGTAAGCCGGGGGTGGCTTGAGCATTTTTTGGCCAAAAACATGCGGACCAAGAATCTCAAAATTTTTTCATATATTCCTGATGTTATTGTCGCATATTTTGCCTGTGACTGATCAGTGCTGTACTCTACTGCATGTTCCATAGCACTGAATGTGGAACAGTGTTCTTCTGAGTTTGTAAATCTAGGCCTAGCATGTAAAATTTGTCTTCGGCGGTGCTGGGGGAAGGGGGTTTCAGTACATACAGTATATCTTGGAGCTTCTGACTGCTTAAGATACTAGCAACACCCTTGTGTTACATTATGGAGAATTCAAGTATTAACAAGTATTCAGAAAGACAGATATGTCAGGAGAGCTGACAGATTGTCTTGAACATAAGTGAAGGGATTATGAGTGCTCTTACAGAGAGACAAAGACAAAACTAAAGTGCACTGATGGAGTCACTGATGAAAAGATATTAATGCTGGGATTCAACGATTAGGACATGATGTTTCTATCTCATGCGCTGCAAATAGTTATTACACAAAATTACATGTAAACCAAATACAACACTTTCTTTACAGTACAAGAACATTACTCTTGGCGTTATCATTGCAATTTTAGTATAGTAAATACTGTAGTGTTCCTATACTGTTTTGTCCATTGATTGCCTCGCAGCAGTCTCCGTGAACAACATAGCTTATAATATAATATAATCTCCCTAACCCTTGTGCATATATAGAGGTAATAAAATCACCCCACTAACCTCCACAAGTGCCTTCTGAGTGCATCGGGTCCTTGGTAAATTGCACTATATTAGTTTCTTCACTGGCTGGCAGCTATATTGGTCTATATTACATACCTAGCTCTATAACCTGTTGAATGCTTGACCCTAGATTTTGACTGACTATGTTATTTGACTACTGTTTACTTCAAGTTTATTTCTGTGCAGATCCTTGGCAATCCCAGGGACAGGGCTAAAATCTCCCAGAATGGGGAAAAAAAAAGGTTGGCAACTTTTTTTCCCCCCAATTCTGGGAGATTTTAGTCCTGACCCCTGGACTGCCAAGGATCTGCACAGAAATGCCCATTTCTAAGGCAGAGTTTGCATAAATCTCATCTGTTATGCATCCCGGTTTCCAGGAGTATGCCAATTATGGTTTACTTTGACTAGTTTTTAAAAACAAAATTTTATTGTTTGAGCCCCCTTTCTGCATTCAGCTCTGACTTCCTCCTGCTTTGACCATGGCCAAAAACAAAAAATTTGATTTGCTATTTGTGCTGTATCTGTCGAAAGTAGTGTAGTTGCTTTTTACCCGACTGCGTTAAGTTTCTACTGTGTTTTTTTCAATACACTATCATGCGATTTAAATGGGTTGTCTCACTACAAGGATTGCTTTTTGTGTTAAAGATGTTGCAAAAACAAGTCACTTTTCAATATATGTCCATTAAGGGCTCATCCCCACGGAAAGGACAAATCGGTTGGTTTTTTCCCCGGTATTTGCCCTTTTTTTGTCCCTTCCCCAGGCCGCCGGGGGGGGCTTTTCCCCGGTGAGGGGAAAAGAAGTCCCCCTCCCTTGTTTTGTTATATTAAAAGCAGGGAAAAACCCGACAGAAGAACGAACATGTTCATTGTTTTTTGGGCGGCCCGCGGTTTGAAAAACTGCCGGGCGGAAAACCTGTGCAGTTGGGACTGCTGCACGGGTTTTCCATGTCCCCCGGTGTGTTAGTTTGGGGCCCGGTTTTTCAGACAGTCTAAAAAACCAAAAACCATTGCAAAAAGGCCCGAAGTGGTGCCGTGGGGACATCCCCCCAAACAGCAGGCCCCGGATGCCATAGGGAAAAACCGGGATTTCCCGGGGGCCGCTGGGTTCCAGGCCCAGGGCCCGGCCGGATTCCCCGCCGGGGGACGGTGTTCCCCCCCGGGGGCCCCAGTCCGGGCCCTGTGGCGGCTAAGGGGCCGCAATGGTCGATCAGCGCCCGGACCCTGTGGCAAGGGCGACAGGCCCCCTGCCACACGGCTGCACGGCCCAGTCACCGACCCGCCATGCAGCCATCCGGCCGCCGCCGCACCGCGCGGTGCAAGCAGGGCCCGGGGTGAACGCGGGATTATGATCCCCTCTGTTCAGTCCCCGGAGGCCCCGGGGCAGGGGCCGATGTGTTGAGTCATCGGCGCCGTGGCGGCTGTACCAAAGGGAAACCAGGGCCGCTCCCGGAGCAGGTGAAGAGGGGGGACAGCGGGTGAGTATTATTTTTTTAAATTTTTTTAAAATACTTACTGGCCCCCCGGGTACCTATACCCTGCCTGGTATTTGCCCTGCCCTGGCTACCTTTCCCTGCCTGGCTATATGTGCCCTGCCCGGGGTACCCATATCCTGCCCTGGCTACCTTTACCTGCTGGCTATATGATGCCTGCCTTGGCTACCTATACCCTGCCCGGAATATGTGCCCTGCCCTGGCTCCTATACCTGCTGGTTATGATGCCCTGCCCCGGGTACTTACCCTGCCTGGCTATATGATGCCCGCCCTGGCCTACTATACCCTCTGGGATTGATGCCTGCCCTGGGTACCTATACCCCGCCTGGCTATTGATGCCCTGCCCTGGCTGCCTATACCCTGCCTGGTTTATGATTCCCTGCCCTGGCTATATGATGCCCTGCCCTGGCACCCATACCCTGCCCTGGCTATATGATGCCGCCCTGGTACCTATACCGCCCTGGTATAGATGCCCGCCCTGACTACCTATACCCTGCCTGGCATATAGCCCCGCCCTGACTACCTATACCCTGACCCCGGCTGCCTATACCCTGCCCCGGCTTTTAGATGCCCCTGCCCTGGACCTATCCCTGCCCTGGTATATGATGCCCCCCCCTGGCTACCCATATCCTCCCTGGGTACCCATACCCCGCTGGCTATTGATGCCCTGCCTTGGCTACCTATCCCTGCCCGGATATGATGCCCTGCCCTGGCTACCTATACCCTGCCTGGCTATATGATGCCTGCCCTGGCTACCTATACCCTGCTCGGCTATATGATGCCCTGCCCTGGCTACCTATACCCTGCCTGGCTATATGATGCCCTTGCCCTGGCTACCTATACCCTGCCCTGGCTGTATGATGCCCTGCCCTGGCTGCCTATACCCTGCCTGGCTATATGATTCCCTGCCCTGGCTATATGATGCCCTGCCCTGGTACCTATACCCTGCCCTGGCTATATGATGCCCTGCCCTTGGCTACCTATACCCTGCCCTGGTTATATGATGCCCTGCCCTGACTACCTTTACCCTGCCCTGGCTATATGATGCCCTGCCCTGACTACCTATACCCTGCCCTGGCTGCCTATACCCTGCCCTGGCTATATGATGCCCTGCCCTGGCTACCTATACCCTGCCCTGGCTATATGATGCCCTACCCTGGCTACCTATACCCTGCCTGGCTATATGATGCCCTGCCCTGGCTACCTATGCCCTGCCCTGGCTATATGATGCCCTGCCCTGGCTACTTATACCCTGCCTGACTATATGATGCCCTGCCCTAGCTGCCTATAATAGCCCTGCCCTGGCTGCCTATACCCTTCCCTGGGTGCCTATAATCAGGGCCGTCTTAATAGCACTATGGGCCCCTGGGCAGAGAGGTATACTGCCCCCCTCCCCCCCCCCCCCCCAAAAAAAAAAAAACCTCAAAGAAACAAAATATAAACATTACCAGCTCAGGTCACCATTACATGACAGAGACCACAGCACTGATCAAATATAGAAGTAAAATAACCCCTGACACCAGGGAGTCACCGGAGACGTCATCTCTGATCAGTCGTTCTCTGAATCGTTCTTTTTCCCTTTTCCTCTCCTTCCGTCCAGATTGCCATGATGACTTGTCCCGGCCGCAGCTCGTCCCTGCAGAATGTAATGCAAAAACATCTTAGAATCCTCACTTTATCAGCACTTCACCACCTATTCCTACCTCTGTTATGGGCGCCCCCCATTTAGTAAGTAGGTAGTAATGTTGCCCACCATTAAGTAGGTAGGTATACAGGCCCACTGTAGGATAATATCTCCCCCATAGATTGTAGGGCCCTCCTGTATTATCCCCTCATAGATAGGGCCAGTAATTAGCCAGGCAGGGCCAGTAATTAGGCAGGCAGGGCAGTATATTTGTAGGCAGGGCAGTATATTGGTAGGCAGGGCAGTATATAGGCAGGCAGGGCAGTATATGGGCAGGCAGGGCAGTATATAGCCAGGCAGGGCAGTATATGGGCAGGCAGGGCAGTATATAGCCAGGCAGGGCAGTATATAGCTAGACAGGGCAGTATATGGGCAGGCAGGGCAGTATATAGCTAGACAGGGCAGTATATGGGCAGTATATGGGCAGGCAGGGCAGTATTTGGGCAGGCAGGGCAGTATTGGGCAGGCAGGGCAGTATATAGGTAGGCAGGCCAGTAAATAGGCAGGCAGGGCAGTATATGGGCAGGCAGGGCAGTATATGGCCAGACAGGGCAGTATATGGGCAGTATATGGGCAGACAGGGCAGTATATAGCCAGGCAGGGCAGTATATGGGCAGTATATGGGCAGACAGGGCAGTATATAGCTAGACAGGGCAGTATATGGGCAGACAGGGCAGTATATGGGTGGTAGGCAGGGCAGTATATGGGCAGGCAGGGGCAGTAGTTTAAAATAAATAAATAAATAAATAAAAATGTTACTCACCTGGTTTCCCTCCTCTTCTCCTCGTCCGGTGCCCGCTCACAGCAGTGTGCGAGGCCGCGGAGCAGGCGCGCAATGACGCCATCACATCGCGCACCGGCCCCGCGGCCTCCTGGGAGCTGAACAGCTGGGAGCAGAAGATCCCGGCTGTTCTGCTGCCTTGGCCGCTGCCTGCACCGCGCGGTGCAGGCGGTGGCCGTGATGGCTGCATGGCTGGGCCGTGCAGCCGTGTGATGAGGGGGGGACCTGCGCCACAGACCGGCGCCGGCACTCGGGGCCCGCCAGGGGGAAACCCCAGCCTCCCCCGGCGATGCTCCGAGCCGGCGCTGTGGCCCGAATCCCGGCTGCCCCCGGGCAGAGCCTGACTGTCGCTCCACTGGGCTGGGTAGGCGGCTGCCCAGGAGGGCCCCCTGAGCTCGTGGGGCCCCCGGGCAGTGGCCTACCTGGCCCAATGGAAGAGACGGCCCTGCCTATAATAGCCCTGCCTACCTATAACCTGCCCTGGCTGAATATACAATGCCCTGGCTGCTTATAATAGCCCTGGCTGCCTATACCCTGCCCTGGCTGCCTATAATAGCCCTGCCTACCTATACACTGCCCGGGCTGCCTATATACTGACCCTGCCTGCCTATATACTGTCCCTGTCTGCCTATAAGTGGCCCTGCCTGCCTGCATACTGTCCCTGCCTACCTATATACTGGCCCTGCCTGCCTGCATACTGTCCCTGCCTACCTACATACTGGCCCTGCCTGCCTACATACTGGCCCTGCCTGCCTAATGGGGGTCTACCTATTTACATGCCACTTATCTGACATTTTTTAATTTCTAATTTTTAGGGTCTAACATACCCTGTTTGGGGAATTGATAGGAAAGTGCTGGAAAAGAGAGGAGTCTAAGATGTATTTGTGGTAAATTCTACAGGGACGAGTAGTGACCACTAGAAGAGGACACTGCATGCTGTACCGGACAGAGAAAGAAATGGAAGGGAACGACTCATCAGGGAAGACATCATGGAGTTTTGGGCCAGAAGGAGAAGAAAAGGAGAAGAGAACAACTCCCATCAGAGATGATGTCTCCTGTGAGTCCCTGCTGTCAGGGGTCATTTTACTTCTGTGTTGAATCAGTGCTGTATTCATGTGATGGTGACCTGACTACTGGTGATGTGATTGGTGGGGTTGTAGGTTATGTTGGTGCTTATGTAGTGTCAGTGTGGGCTTGTCCCTGATTGTAAAGCGCACACCTGACTCTGTGACGAGGGGATTCTCTGCACCACTTTTTCTTTCTTGCTTGTGTTTAGGGCGCTCTCACACAGAGCAGTTTTGGTGCATTTTTTGATGCGTTTTTCTTGTGCAGAAATGTTCAGCATTAACTGCTCTGCCTTTCTGCACAAAAACTCACCAAAAACGCTTCAAAAACGCACCAAAAGTGCTCCGTGTGAAAGCAGCTTTATAATGTGTTTATTTTTAGAAAGTGGCGAGGTGCGAGAACAAGGGACATTTTGTAAGCGGATATTGTATGTGGGCTGGTGGGGGCTTAGTGCCAGGGCTGATTTTTATTCCCAGTCCGGCCCTGCCTAACAGTATCCTACCTATTCCTAGATATCTCCTCTTGTATGGGCCGTATCAGCTTCTCAGGTCACTATAGCTACAGACCTGTTCAATCTGATAGGCTGCCAGCACTGGTTGCTATAGCTACAGACCTGGCTTGTACTGCAGCCTAGTAGAAGTCAGTAAACACACCCCTGAATTCAAAATTAAAACCAAGAAAACAGGACTGAGGTAAGATGAATCAGTGTAGTGAGACAACCCCTGTAACTACTACACACATGACAAGCACTGTACCAAGACTTGATAAAACACATGGTTCACTATCATTTTGTTAATGGTCGTTCTGATACAAGTCTGTTACAATTTCAAAAGAAGCTAATTAACCCAAGTTTATATGTTTTGGCACATGAGAGGAAGCCATAATATCTAGAGGAAAGTCCTACAAACAAGGGCAGGAGTGCAGGGGCAAGCTGATTCAGTGCGCTTTACTATAGGTAACTAAGCCTTTTATAATATATTATACTAATGATACTGGCTGTGCTGCATAGTCTTACCTTGTTCAAACAGATTTACTAATGGGATATTTATTGATATATATGTTTGAAAGATCTATACTACTTATCCTATGAACTTGCTTCCCTGCTATTAGCTTTGTTGGTTGTTGTCCCTTTACGTCGATTTATATATGTAATTGTAATTTATATAAATTTTTGATACAAATTTTATATTTATTTACAATAAATTATATTAATTTTACGATTATGGGTGTTAAGTCCTCTTTTTCTTTTTTGTTTGGTGTTGTATTTGAGTGATATTGCTCTATGATTTTTTGGGGAGGTGTTGGATATTTTTTGAAACCTGGCCCAGTGTACTGTCTAGGAGTCTTTTTTGTGTTAATTCTACTGCAGCCTAGTAGAAGACAGTAAACACGCCCCTGAATTCAAAATGAAACCAAGAAAACAGGACTGAGGTAAGATTAATCAGTGTAGTGAGACAACCCCTGTAACTACTACACACATGACAAGCACTGTACCAAGACTTGGAAGAAAGTAGTGGTGAAAAAGGAGTGCTGTAGGTAAAACACATGGTTACTATCATTTTGTTAATGATAGTTCTGATACAAGTCTGTTACAATTTCAAAGGAAGCTTATTAACCCAAGTGTATATGTTTTGGCACATGAGAGGAATCCAAAATACCTAGAGGAAAGTCCTACAAACAGTGAGAATTTACAAACTGAGCAGATTTTTTCCCTGGTTAGGGCTTGTTCACACGACGTTTTGGATCCTTTTTATGGATCCGTTTTTGACAGTTGAAAAGCGCATCCATAAAGCGGATCCGCCAAACGCAAGAGTTGATACTTTGTGTGGATCCGTATGGCATGCTTTTTCACTTGCGTTTTACGGATCCGCTTTCTAGATGCGTTTTCACAACAAAAAAAGCTGATCAACGGCGGCCGCCCGTCCACACCCGCTCCAGTGATCAGCGGTGGCCGCCGCTAGATTAGCTGGAGCTAGGTGCGGGCGGGCCGGCCGCCGCTGATCAGCTGGAGCGGGGGAGATTTGAACTGCCGCCCGCTGATCAGCTGGAGCGGGGGAGATTTGAACTGCCGCCGCTGATCAGCTAGTAGCGGAGTGTGGACGGGCGGCCGGCGCCGCTGATCAGCTGGAGCGGGGGAGATTTGAGTTGCCGCCGCTGATCAGCTGGGCGGGGGAGATTTGAACTGCCGCCGCTGATCAGCGGCGGCCGCCCGTCCACACTCCGCTACAGCTGATCAGCCGGCGGCAGTTTCAAATCTCCCCCGCTCCAGCTGATCAGCGGCGGCAGTTCAAATCTCCCCCGCTCCAGCTGATCAGCGGCGCCGCCGCCCGTCCACACTCCGCTACATCCCGCACTCTGCTCCAGCTGATCAGCGGCGGCCGCACCTCGCTCCGTACTCAGCTGTGCTGCAGTGTCTCCTGCCCCTGCCTCACCGCTCACATGCTGCAGCAGCGCCGTCCCGCCCCGTGATCTGGTCCCGCAATCCACCTGTAGCCGCGCCATTGCGCGCTCACCTGCGATCCCCGTCCAAGCCGCTCCGCTCACCTGCGATCCCCCGTCCAGCCGCTCCGCTCACCTGCGATCCCCCCGTTCACACCGCTCTCGCTCCCACCTGCGATGCCCGTCCAGCCGCTCACTGCGCTTTTCGCATCCGCTTTCAGGATGCAAAACGCAACTGATACGTACCCAGAGTGTGGAGCGCTTTTGGACAGGTGCCAAAAGCGGACTCCATTATCTCCTATGGGCTTTCACTTGCGTAAACCGCAAGAAGAATTGACATGTCAATTCTTAAAGCGGATGCGAAAAGCGCAGTGCAGGAGAGCTCTCTAAAGCGCATCGCTGATCTCCCGTGGGAACAGCGATGCGCTTTTGCCATTGAACTCAATGTTAATCATACTGACAATTGTTAGATCCGTTTTGCGGATCCGTAAAACGGATCCGTAAAACGGATCACAAAAACGTCGTGTGAACAAGCCCTTAGAATTAAGCTGAAATGTGTTTGCTGTTAACACTGAATAATCCCATGATGGGAAAACATCAGAACTTTCCACAGAAATACATCTGCATTATTACCTGATAGTTCACCCAGCAAAATAGATATGTTAGTAAAAAGGCAATGCAGACAGCAATGAAGTGGAGGTGGTTAAATTAAAAATTGTGAGGTGAACAAAGAGTTTATTTAGCTGAGCAAATAAATTGGTAGGAGATTAACTGGCTCCAGCATGGAACAAGCAAGCGGACACTGGTGATTGTGGCTTCCTTGTCAGGGGCGTTGCTAGGGTCCTACTATATTCGGGGCCCAGGCCCTCTGTGCTATGCTTTGCTCAGTAGGGCTGGGTTCACACAGCATTTTTCACACCACATCATGAACTGTGGGATATAATTTTACAGAGAAATAAACATATGTTCCTGTCACTATTATTACGCGTATTCCACATTGATCCTGTCCGTCACCTCAGCAGTCACTGTCAGGGGTGCCAATAGGGCAGTACACCTGTCAGTAGCCCTATTCAAAAAGGGGCCCACTGATATGTTAAAAAATAGGAACTAATAATCGGTGGGGGCCCCATTTGATTTGTCTGTAGGGGGGCAAAAAAGGGTTTAAATGATTTGATGGCAGCCCTGGTCACTGTACAATGAAAATCAGCACTGGCAAATTTGCTTTTTCAAAAGCTCTCACCTATGTACAATAGTGTAATACTTTATAAAGAAGTCATACAGTTACCGAATAACACATTTACATGGAGCAAATATACCATGTGCATTGTTCAAAAAAAAAAAATCGTTTATGCAGGTGCTCGTAACTACGGTGATACAGTGGTTTACATCCAGGGACTTAAATATAATGTCTTCTCTGA
This sequence comes from Phyllomedusa bahiana, assembly GCA_025379985.1. Taxonomy (NCBI): domain Eukaryota; kingdom Metazoa; phylum Chordata; class Amphibia; order Anura; family Hylidae; genus Phyllomedusa; species Phyllomedusa bahiana. The sequence goes on along the minus strand of JAODAL010005530.1, from coordinate 81,439 downwards.
TGGGAGTCGTTTACTTTCCTTTTCCATCCAGCACAGGCTGCCATGATGACTTATCCCAGCCACTACTCATCACTGCAGAATTTACCACACAGACATGTTAGAATCTTCCCCTTTCCAGCACTTGTTTGGCTACCTACTGGGGGGCCTTAAAACCTTCCCACCTAATGGGGATTTATATCTGAAAGGATGGTTTCACCCCATCTACACAGCAACACATTTTCCTATATAGGCCCCCATTAGATAGGAAGGTATTAAGGCCACCCCAGTAGGTAGGGAAATAGGTTGCTTTGGTTGATACGTATATAGGTTATCCAAGTAGGTAGGTATATAGGTCCAATAGCAGGCTGGTAGATGTACAGGGCCCCCAGTAAGTTAGTAGGTATACAGGTTCCCTCCGTAGGTGTGTAAGTGTAAAGGGCGCCTAGTAAGTTGGTAGATATATTGTTCCCCCCAAATTAGGTGGGGTATTAGGCCCCCCGGGGGTTGGTGGTTTATAAAAACCCCCGGTATGTAGGGGTTATTAGGTTCCCCCATTATTTGGTATTTAATGGTCCCCCAGATATAGGAAAATAAGCCCCCAGTATGTATTTGGTATATATGTCCCCCGTGATTATGGGTACATGGATTTCCCAAAATATTGGTGGGTAAAAGGGGGCCCCCAGTAAAAGATAGGTTATGTTCTCCGTGGGGTTATCGGTATATGTGGCCCCAAGTATTTAGGTAGGTATATGTTCTCCCAATAGATTATAGGTTTTTGGGCCCCCTATATAAGGGGGGTATATATAGCCCCCAGTAAGTATGGTATTTTAGGCCTCGCAGAGCGTTGCTAGGGCCCTAAAACATCCGGGGCTCGGACCTTTGTTTTTTTTTGGGTAGGGCGGGTTCCCCACATTTTTTACGCCTCTTTGAACTGGATTTTTTTTTTTACAGAAAAAAACCCTTGTTTTCCCGTCACTAATTTTTTGACACCAAAGACCCCGTCCATTCTCACATCATGTACAGTAAAAATCCCCAATACAAATTTACTTTTTCAGAACTTTCACCCTCATAGAAAATACCCCTAAACAGTAAACAAAACTCACCCGATACTGGGGGGCAAATCCCAGCCGTGATTGTTACAAAAACCCTCCTAAAAAACCCCAAGGGGACCCCAAACATTACCTCCTTAAGGCTCAAATAACCCTGCCAACCCTGCCCCAAAGCGGACCCCACATTGGGGACCATCAGTTTTATACACACCCGATTACAATACCACCCCCAAAATTCAGGGGCCATAAGGGTAAACTAGTTTATGTAGACTTGCAGAATATAAGTGATTACACGGGAGTTACATTTAGTAAAATCACCGGAAGTCTTTTCTGATTAGCGTCGTTCACTTTCCCTTTTCTTTTTTCCATCCGGTTCTCCCTTCTGCTGATTGCTCCCCCGGCCATACTTGTCCCCGAGGTTTTTGGGCACAAATACTTGAAACCTCACATTCCAGCAATCCTTAATTTAGGTATAAACAGTCCCCTCAGTTTGGTATATGGGGGTGAGCAGATAGGGGCCCGGGGAGGTTATGGGGCCCCAAGGCGTATATAGGGGGGGACAGGCAGATATAGGGGGGCACGGCAGAAGGGGGGGCCCGGCAGGTATTAGGGCACGAGGCTATATGGGGGCACTGAGGCAGTATATAGGGGGGCCCCAGGCAGGTTATGGGGCCAAAGGAAAATATAGGGGCACTGAGGCGTAAAGGGGCCCCAGGGGATATGGGGGCCTGGGCAGTTATAAGGCCCCAAGAAAAGGGATAAAGGGCAGAGGCAGTTTATGGGGGCGTGAGGCAGTATTAAAAAGGGGTCACAAGAAGGTATTTTGGGGGACTGAGGCGTATTAGGGGCACTGAGGCAGTAATGGGGGCATGAGGCGTATATGGGGCCACAGGGAGTTAGGGGGGCACGGCAGGGATATAGGGCACAGGCAGGTATATAGGGGCACAGGGGGGCATTTTGGGGCCACCGGCGGGTTGGGGGCCAGGAGGCGTATGGGGGCCCAGGCCAGGCTATAGGGCCCAAAAGGGAGGGATATGGGGGCCCACGGAGGCATTTTAGGGGCCACAGGAGGCATTATAGGGGGACAGGCAGGCATTATAGGGGGGAAGGCAGCATTGGGGGGCCCAGGCAGGGTTTGGGGCCACAGGAGAATATGGGGGGCCCCAGTTGGTTTAAAAGGGGACAGGCACATTGGGGGCCACAAGCGGATATTGGGGGGCCACAGGCAGGATTTAGGGCCCAAAACGGCATTATAGGGGGGCCCGGCAGCCATTATAGGGGCACGGCAGGGGATATGGGGGGCCCCAGGAGGGATTTTGGGGGCCCCAGCGTGGTATGGGGGCCACGCAGGGATTATTGGGGGACAGGCGGGTATGGGGGCCCCCAGGCAGGGAAATTTGGGGGCCACAGGCAGGGTTGGGGGCCCAAAACAGGGGGAGGGGGGGCCAAGTCGGGATTATAGGGGGACTGAGGCAGGTAAACGCTTTTAAAAAACAAAAATTCATACCCCTTTAATCCCCCGGGGAGTGGCTCCGCCTCAGCCCGCGCTCCTCCGGCGCTCCCCGGGCGCAGGCCATGCGGGCTGGCGCCCGAGGACAGGCGCGGGATGTGAATCAGTCATCGGACGCTGCCGGGTAGGCCACGGGGGATGGGGGTCCTAGCGTGTGGGACCCCGGCCTCTCGGTGTGGACCTGCGGGGTCCAACTGTCGCGGGGTAGGGGCGCCCCTCTCTGCTCCCCAGAAGCCCGCGGTTTTTGTGGCTCCCCGCGGGGGCGCACACAGCTAGGGCCATCGGTGCTCCAGGGGAGAGGCCCGGAGCCCGGGGACTCGGGGACAGGGTGTTTTTTCGGGGCCAGCCCCCACGACTCCCTTGGGCCCCCAGTATTAGTGTATGTGATGACCTTCTCATGCCACCTGTGCTGAATTTTATGTTTGGCCCCCAAGTCAACAAACCCCCCGGGGAAAAATATCCAGGTCAAGGTGCTCTAGCTTCCTGCTTCCGTGTCTTCAAGTGATAGGGCCCGAGGGACTTTCACAATGAAAAGACCACCAGTGCTATGGGCCTACAGCAGCGTCCCGGAAGCTGTCAACACACTGGCAATCTGCCCACAAGGCATTGGCAGTTCAAACCCCAGATAAAACTGCTTAGCGATGTCCCTGTTCCTTGCGCTGATGTTTACTACAGATGGTAGCACAGTCTACGAATACCATTTGCACCCATGTTGTCATTGGAGGGAAGCAGTTGTCTGAAAGTCGCTGTGACATCTATTTAGTACTGACATCATATCTAAAACTACTGCCAAACAGGACAGTTGTCTGGAACAATATGATCAAGGTGGATACATCATGGTGAGAATTCCCATGTCAAACCTTTCTTTTCATGTCATTTTTCCTTAGGTTGCTGCCAATATAGATATCTACTGAAAAGCAAGCAGGAAAAGAAGCTGGTAGCTCATGTAATCATTAAACCACACTTCCTGATATTACTTGCCTTCCTTGTTCCTTTGTTTCAAGGGCCATTTGTAATTTATATTTATTGGCAAAAAAATGCTTAAAAAAGTGTATTTTTTATTTTTGAGGTTTTTTAATGCAATTTTTGTAGCATATTTGCAAAAAACTGTGTATTGGAACTAATCAAATGATTCATCACATGATTTGTAATGGGCAAAACATTTAAAAACTGCAACACCTATGCTCATGTGCTTTTTTTGGCACAGAAGAAAAAACAATGGAGGTCTTCTGAAGAGAAAAACAACACAAACTGACTGAAAAAACATAACAAATAAATCATTCTGAATTTTGAAAAAAAATGACACTGACCTAAAAAATGCCACAAAAGTGAAAAAATGCTACAGGGAAAAAAAAACTGCGGGGCATTTTCCTGTTGACTTCTAGCTAACATCTGGCCACTGCAGTTTTTGCAAAAAAAAAAAAAATGCTTGAAAAAATACATGTATGTTTTTTATAGCATTTTTGCAAATTTTTTTTTTTAATCCAGTGTGTGAAACCATCGCGGCACAATCCCGCTACATAAGCGGCGGATGCTGGCTGCTAATTGAAGCTGACATGAAATAAAGCCGGCTCCATTTCATGCTGGTTAATTCCTTAGATGTTGCAGTGTCTAAGTGAATGAGAAACGGTGCCGCTGAGTTTTTTTTTTTGTTATTTCACGTCCAATAAATATTGGAATAAAAGTGATCAAAAAAGTCACATGTATTTCAAACTGGTACGAGTAAAACATGCACTTCAGTCTGCAAAAATTGCACCCCCACTCAAGTCCATATGTGAAAGTACAAAAAAAATTGTTGGTCGTAGAAAATGGCGCCATGGCAAAAATGTGAAAAATTGAAAATGTTTTTTGTTTTTTTTACGGTACCAAAACATACTGAAAACCCTACATGGTATTGCGGTTCAATTTAACCTTAAAAACAGTAACCCATTTATATTAAGATTGAAAACCCTAAAAACAAAAAATCCTGCAAACATGCCGCAAATACGTTTTTTTCCCATTTTCTCCACTTAGAATTTTTTTGCGGTTTCCCACTATATTCTATGGTGAATAACATTATTATTATTAACAAAACACAACTTCAGGTGCAGGCTCTGGTCTACCTGTCTCGTCCCTAATGGACAAAAAAAACATTTGGTCTCTGAAACCAGGTCATATTTTATACTTAACAGGCAAAGGGGGATATTTACTAATAATGTCATAGAGTACCTACATTTTGGAAAATGAGCATATTGTGCCACATTGATCAAATATAGTATGGAGTGGCACATGTGGCATTACATGTCACACCACACTAGGCATGTTAGACACATTTCTTTTCAATATGCTCTATATGATGTTCTTTTACACAAAAAAAGTTAGGTGACAAAATGTATTTACCATTTGCAAAATAATTTGGGCAGAATGTACATAAATCCTTCACATTCATTACTTAGCTGCATGGGATTCTTCTGAATATGGCCCTTTACCAGACTATGGTGAACTCCCAGACCGTGGACTACTGAGTGGGGATGCAGAAATCATTTTTTCGACATGAAAAAAGTTACACACACATTTAAACATATTTCACTAAATAATATTCTTGAAGGAGCTCAAACTAAGGTTGAGCTGTAATGGAACAATGTGCCCCTCAGCTACACTCAGGAAAGTAACACTGGTGGAACGCAAATAATATACAATAAAAAGCACATAGGTGTTACCTTTTAATGATTTTTGACCTTAGTTTGGTGGCCAGTAAAACAAGGCTTAAAATATGGTGTCCTAAATTTTTTTAGCTTGAACAATTTAAAAGGGTTTTTCTGGGGCCAAAGGGAATCTCTATATTTACTAATTTTTCCATAGGCAAACTTAAAATCATAAACCTACTGAAAACATAGGGTGACATGTATAAACTCGCCATTCGGGGCGCACCTTTCCCCCGATTTTTTCCCGGCTAAATCTGCGCTGATTTAAGTCGGTGCCGGGGCCGCCATACATTTCATTAAAACCCCCCCGCACCTTTCCCAGTTTTAGGGGGCAGTGCGGGACTTAGGCCAGTGCCGCTGCCCTATATTTGCCGCCCGAGGTATGCACTCATACATGCGTGGAAAAGTCCCCGCGCCCCCCAGTGTGTGGGGCGCAGTGGGGGACTTGGCGAGTGCGGGACTGCGCCAAAAATTCGCCGTCCGAGAGGTGTCCCTCAAACAATGCGGTAATAGTCCGCCGCGCCTCGCCAGTGTGTGGGGCTCAGTGCGGGACTTAGGAGCATTGCGGGACTCGCACCTCCACATTATTATCCCGATTCAAAGACATGCTGGAAACAGCGCGAAAACATTAAAGATGGTCCGAGGCGAGTATGAAATAAAATCGCCATTATAAATGCGGGAAAGACATTCTCAGAAAAGAGCACAAACCAACCTCAAAAATAAAAAATACATAAAACACAAACACTTCACCAATATTACCTAATTCAAGATTAGGATATTGGAAATAGCCGGGAAATACCAGTAATTCAAAATTACTGAAAGCTATCTCATTGGTCGGCAGAAACTCGCAATCAGAAAAGGAGCGACAGTGAACCATTCAAAAAACCTATCGAGAACTATTGTACCAATCAAATAAAAGGCGGACAGTTCAAAATAGCAGTAAACATGGCAAAAAAGAGCTGATTGGCTGAGCTAGTTGGGGGCTTGTATATCCGACCAAGACAGAATTTGAGCGACAGGGGGACCCAAAATCGCCTAATGAAGAAAGTTTTAGAACCAATCAGAAACAAAGGCGGGACAGTTTCAAAAATACAGTAAAATGCAGAAAAGAGCTGATTGGTTGAATCTATCGGGGCTTGGCTATCCCACCAATCAGAAAAGCGGCGAGCTACTGTCCCAGCGTAGTCTATGGAGAGAACGGCGCAAATTAAATCTCGGCTCTCAGCGCACGTGCGGCATTGAGTATGATTAAAAAAAACATTTTTTTATAGATGTAAAAATATTCTCTGAAAAATAGCTTCAAACATGCTATAAACAATAATTCAATTCTATTCCTAACAACGCGATAGTCGCGAACCAGGCGCAACATCCGGAATTGCAATAGAAAGAATAGCCGGGAAATACAGTAAATTCAAAATCGGATACGCTATCAGAATGGTCGGCATAAACCAGCCAATCTGAATAGGAGGCGACAAAGACCCCATTAAAATCCTAAGGAGAAGTTTTGAAACCAATCAAAATCAAAGGCGGGCCATTTCAAAAAGACAGTAAAAATGCAGAAAAAGCTGATTGCTGAGCTAGCGGGGGCTGGGCTAATCCCGGAGCCCAGATCAAGCGCAGCGCTAACTTCTCCCCCATTGTAGTCTATGGAAGATCGGCACAAATGCAACTCGGCACTCAGCGCCGAGCGGATTGAGTAAGAATTACAAAAAATCATTTTTATTAAGTGTAAATCATAATACAGATAAATCGTGAAAACCTTCTATAAAAATAAAGCAGTTACAAAATCCCAAACACCGCTTTGATCGCCGAGGCCGCGCTACAAAAGGAATTGCAATAGAGAGAATTGCCGGAACTACAGTAATTCAAATTGTTTAAAAGCTCTCAGAATGTCGCCAGAAACCAGCCAATCAGAATAGGAGCGACAGGTGGCCCATTCATAACCTATGGAGGAGATTTGACCAATCAGAATAGGAGCGAACAGGAACCCATTCTAACCTATTAGAAATATTTGACCCAATGATATTCAAATAAGGCGGGACAGTTCAAAAATACAGAAAACGGCAGAAAAGAGCCGATTGGTTGAAGGCGGCGGGGGCTCGTCCACTTAGAGCCAATCAGGAGCGTCGAGCTACTTTCTCTTTCTCATAGAGTTCTATGGGAAAAGAATGCAGCGCAGCTCTTTGTGTGATTGGCTAAGTTGAAAATAGGCGCGTTTTATTTGAACCCAATGGAGGGCGAGCGACGCTCCTATTGTTTTCTAATGCAATCCGTACAAGGGCGAAATCAAATGATAAAACTCTGCCGAATTGTCCCGATGTGCATATAAAAAATTAATAATAATAAGGGGGTAAATAAAAAAAAATTTTTAATACACATAAAAAATCAGGTTTATTTCTATTATTCGTTAGCCAAGGATCAAAAGTAAAACGGTGTAAACGAAAATAAAGAAATAAACAGGAATTTATTAAATTAATATTTTTTTTTCTTTAACCCCATATTAATATTCATTTATATACACATCGGACAACTTCTGTACGTCTTATCAATTTGATTTACGTCCATGTAACAGTTTTATTTCAGATTGCATTAGAATACACCAATAGGAGCGTCGTTTCTCTCCCATTGGTCCAAATAACCGCGCCACTTTTAATTAGCCAATCACAAACTCGCTCTGAATTTACTTTACCCCATAGAACTCTATGAAAAGTAGCTCGCGCTCTGATTGGTCTTACGCTGACGAGCCCCCGTCGCTTCAACCAATCAGTCGTTTCTGCTTTTTTTACTGTATTTTGAACTGTCCCGCCTTTGAATATGATTGGTCAATATTTCTCCATAGGTTAAATTGGTCCCCCTGTTCGCCCTAATTCTGATTGTACATACTCCTCCATAGGTTAGAATGGGCCACTGTCGCTCCTATTCTGATCGGCTGTTTATGCCGACCAATTCAGAAGAGCTTAAACAAATTGAATTACTGTATTATCCCGGCAGAATTCTCTCTAATGCAAATCCATATGTACGCCGGTCTCAGGTGACAAATGCGTAGTTTGGGATTTACCTGATTTATTTTTGAGAATGTTTCAGCTCTTTATCTGAAATGATTTACACTTAATAAAATGAGTTTTTATTCAACCTCCATGCATCATGGTGAGCTCCGAGATTGCATTGCGCCGAGACTACAATGGAGAAGTACTCGCATCTGATTGTGCATGGGAATAGCCAAGCCCCCCTAGCTCAGCCAATCAATCTCTTTTCTATTTATACTGTATTTTTGAACTGATCCCGCCTTGCATATGATTGGTCAAAACTGTACTCCATAGGATATAATGGGTCTTTGTCGCTCCTATTCTGATTGGTCAATACTCCTCCATAGGATATAATGGGTCTTTGTCGCTCCTATTCTGATTGGTCAATTCTCTTCCATAGCTTATAATGGGTCTTTGTCGCTCCTATTCTGATTGGCTGGCTTCTGCCGACCAATGAGAATAGCTTACAGAATTTGAATTACTGTATTTCCAGGCAATTCTCGCTATTGCAATTCCCGATGTAGCGCTGGTCTCGGCGACAAACGCATTGTTCGGGATTGAATTGATTTATGTTTATAGAAGGTTTCAGCTCTTTTTCAGAGAATATTTTACAACTAATAAAAATGTTTTTTTTATTCGTACTCCATGCCGCACGGCGCTGAGAGCCGAGATTGCATTGCGCCCCTCTCTCCATAGACTACAATGGGAGAGATTGGCTGGGATAGCCAAGCCCCTGCTAGCTCAACCAATCAGCTCTTTTCAGCATTTTTACTGTATTTTGAACTGTCCCGCCTTTGATTTTGATTGGTTCAAACTTCTCCATAGGCTATAATGGGTCCCTGTCGCTCCAATTCTGATTGGCCGAGATAGCCAAGCCCCCGCTAGCTCAGCCAATCAGCTATTTTCTGCATTTTTACTGTATTTTGAACTGTCCCACCTTTGATTCTGATTGGTCAATAGTTCTCAATAGGTTTTAATGGTTCACTGTCGCTCCTATTTGATTGGCCGGTTTCTGCCGACCAATGAGAATAGCTTTCAGAATTTGAATTACTGTATTTCCCGGCAATTTCCAATATCCTAATTCTTGATATTGCGCCGTTCTAGATTTTTGGAAAGTGTTTTTTTTTTTTTTTTTTTAGGTTTCAGCCCTTTTTCTGATAATGTTTTCCGCCGTTATAAAGGTGATTTTTTTGCAATCCTACTCCATGCTGCACAGAGCGGAGTGCCGAGATTTCTGTTGCGATCTTCTATGCTTCCTCTCATGTTCCGTTCTTGCTTCACTTAGCCTCCGCCGGAGCATTTAGACCAAAATAAACCAGGTCTGACTGTCGGAGCTGCCGAGCGCTGCAATGCGCCTCACTTTGCCGACTCGCAATCGTACATGCCTCGGAGTTTTTGAGCGCGCCGCGTTCCGCCCCGGAACGCCTACACCGCGCCCATTGCCCGCCCCTTCATGCGGGGCGCAGCTGAAAGTGGCGAACGCTGCGCCTAACACCGCATCCCTGCGTCCGACAGGGGGATTCGGGCCGGGAGGCGCAGGTTACTCCAAAAAACAGGCGAGAAGCCCGATCATACATGTCGCCCTAAAACGTAACTTTTATTATGTATAACTCTTAACCTCTGTACACACTATTTAAAAACCTGATTTCTAACCTCACCATTTAACCCTTTCTACTTCTGAAAGAAGGAATAGCTCCTTTTCTATTAGCAAGTCTGGTGGAGCACCACCTATTAACTGGAAAGCCTTATATATACAGCAATTTACTAGCTCCAGTAAGGGATCCCAAGCCTCCCACTTGGGCAGTCGTCCCTAATCTCATGGACACAAAACAAATAAGGCCCCCTTGTGACACCGTCTGCAGCAGGTGACACTTCTAGACAGAGGTGAGAAATCCCAATTTAAAACGTCATATCTAAACTCCCGGACATGTTTCACCAGCTAACCTCTCTTCATCAGCGGATGGAGTATATTTGGAGTATAATTGTATGCAGATGCAATAGAGTTTGAATTTACTAATATTTTGCATGCTCCCATTGTGACGTAATGAATTAGGTGGCTAGCCGTGACCTGTAAGAAAGAATCTTTAATGGGGAAGGTGTGAGGTGAAACTGCGGGAGGGAGGGCAGGCTAACCATAGGGCCTGCAGCTTTATTAAAATGAATATGAATATTACATGTAAAAGAAGTGGTTTATGGAAATAGACTAAGACAATAGTGTACAGTACAATGGAATATGTATTTAATAAGGCTTGCAGCTTTATTAAAATGAATATGTATATTAGATATAAAGGAGAAGTGCTTTATGGCAAGATAATATGACAATAGTGTACAGTACAATGTAGTTTATATTCCCAATGAATATGCATATTAGACATGGAAGAGAAGGGGTTTAAGGGAGTTGATAATGCTGGTAGTGTGCTGTGGAATGTAACACCTATTCTGCTTAGCCTGTTCTAGGTGAGCCACGCAGAGGCAATAATATGAGAGAAATGAGACGGAAGTCCATCACAGTCAGGGCTGCAATGTCTATTGATACAGTACGTTGGCGCGGGCAGCATGGTAGGATAGGGCGCAAGCCCGTTATGGAGATGGCGAATTTGTCTGAGGTTTGATGTCTATGGGAGCATGGTGGCAACAGTAGCAGCACATATTATGAATTTGCGTGCAGAAGAGTGGAAGGGGGAGTGGGTTTTTGTGGATTCTCTGATGGCTAATTGGTGAGCACCTGAATAGGGTGTGTATCTAACATGATATAAAAGGAAGTGAGCTTAGACCACATGTGATCGGACCTGTAACCGCTGATGAAGAGAGGTTAGCTGGTGAAACATGTCAGGGAGGTCAGATATGATGTTTTAAATTGTGATTTATCACCTCTGTCTAGAAGTGTCACCTGCTGCAGACAGTGTCACATGGGGGCCTTATTTGTTTTGTGTCCATGAGATTAGGGACGACTGCCCAAGTGGGAGGCTTGGGATCCCTTACTGGAGCTAGTAAATTGCTGTATATATAAGGCTTTCCAGTTAATAGGTGGTGTTCCACCAGACTTGATGATAGAAAAGGAGCTATTCCTTCTTTCAGAAGTAGAAGGGGTTAAATGGTGAGGTTAGAAATCAGGTTTTTAAATAGTGTGTACAGAGGTTAAGAGTTATACATAATAAAAGTTAAGTTTTAGTGTTTTACTGATAGAGTTTAAGTTTGCCTATGGCAAAATAGTAAATATAGTAATCAAAAGTCACTCTTTGTTCTCTTGCGAGATTCCCAATTTTTTGGAGATTATGCTAAAGGGAATGTGTCACCAATTTTTTTTTTGCTTATTAAATCAAGACCCTGATCCATATTCTTTTCTTCTCAGCCGTTTTTATTTTCTGATTGTAGATTTTTTAATTCAGTTGTCAGTATATGATTGTGGGGACAGCATTCTTGCCTGCACTGCTTTAACAGCAGAGAGATACTTTACAGCACCTTCATGCACATATGAGTCAATGGGACTGACTCAGTCCCATTGACTTCTATAGGAGAGTTTTCAAGACATGATCTGTGACCTGGGAAGGAGTCAGTGTGCAGGAAAGGGGAGCTGTGACATCTCCAATTGTGACTGGTGGATCCTGTGTTACACATTAGGGTCTCCTTTCAGTGTAACCCAGCTTGTGCTGATAATGAGCAGACTATCGAAAATCTTTCTCTACAGAACAGGAAGTGTCAGACTATTATTAGACCCAGTGGCCAAAGTGAAAACTGCAGGATTTAAGAATTATAAAAAAATATTGAAAGTGATATGGAAAATAAAAAAAATTTATAACCAAAAAATCCTAAAACATGCGTTTAACATAAAAACGTGAGTTAAACAATAAGTCATTTTTTGATGACACGTTCCCTTTATAGGGTTATCCAGTCTAAGAAAATTGATGACTTTATCCTTGGGATAAGCCTTCAATAGTAGATTGCTGGGTGTCTGACTCCCCCCTCTGATGAGCAACTCATTGAAGGATGGGCCATTGATTTTGTAAGTCTGGATAACAACATCAAACAAGTGTCTTCAGTATTTGAATTAAGCACCAGGTCACCCACTGGTCATCTCAATAAATGGTCTGTGACCCTCATCCTCATGCATCACATCTCCTTTATTGTTTACATATGCACATGAGACTTATCCATAGTGATGGCTGTGCCTGATGCTGTATCTTGTCCATTCACTTAGCAAACTGCTGTGACTGTGTTTAAAGAGTTCTTGGCTTCGGAAAGTTTATATTTGCTACAGGCTGATCACAAAGTGTCCCCCTCCTGTGGCCTCCAGCATTTAGCTGTAATCTGTTGGAAAACCATGCAGTAAGTGGTCAATTTCCCTACAACACCATCACAAGTGAAACAAAGCTTTATACAGTGCCCATTCAAACTAGAGGATTGCCTGGTAATTCAAGACAAAACAAGTCCTTCATAGTGAAAGAAACTGTGACTACTCTCCTCTGTGGTCAAGAGGTTTCTGGACATGGACCACTCTCCATTAAATTTCCCCTATTAGGGAAAATGAAAATAGCTTTTTGAATCTGCACAACCCCTATAAACAATTAAGGAAAGTGGTCACTTATTTGTGCTCATCCACATGGATCCCATTTATTCCTTTTAAATCCTTAAAGGGATTGTCTCACTACATTGATTTATCTTACCTCAGTCCTGTTTTCTCAGTTTCATTTTTGATTCAGGAGGGTGTTTACTGGCTTCTACTAGGCTGCAGTGATGAACTCCTGAGGACACCAGGTCTGTAGCTATAGCAACCAGTGCTGGCAGCCCATCAGGAGATATCAAACAGGTCTGTAACTATAGCAACCCGAGGAGCTGATGCAACCCATACAGGAGGGGATATCTAGGAATAGGTAGGACACTGTTAATGGACACATATTGCAAAGTGACTTGTTTTTGCAAGATCTTTAACATAAAAAGCAGTCGTTGCAGTGAGACAACCCCTTTAACAACATTTGATGTAAACTTGCATCATAATGCCGATAAGGGACTATGTAGCAGGACTGCTCCACTGTTCCACTACATTGGCAGTAGGTGCTGACTGCTAATTGCAGCCGACACCCACCGGTAACAGCATGGAACACAGCTGGCTCCGTTCCCTACTGTTTAACCCTTTAGATGTGGCGGCATCTCAATGAATGAGTAACTGTGCCGCACACCGTTTCTCACTCCTATTGGCCACTCTGTGGCGAGATCGCAAGGTGCTGGTTGGTTAGCATGGCAGCTGGAAACCTTGTGAAGATTTCCATTGCTGCCATGTTTCCTGTTTTACAACTTCCTGCCTCAGGCAGGAAATATTAAAGCCACCATCTTTGTTCCCCTTTCTGTATTGTTTATACAATGCAGAAAGGTATACAAATGATCGTGCCTCCTAGTGGTCAAATACCCTATGGGAGCTCAAAGTACAAGTGAAAAAATTTAAATGAAAAGTAAAAAAAAAAATATATTAAAACGACAAATCACCCCCTTTTTGCCATTTTACAAATATGAAAATGAAAATAATTAAAAAGTTACACATAATTGGTATCACCGCATCCATAAAAGTCTGATCTATTAAAATATAACATCATTTATCCCAGATGATGAACACCGCAGAAGAAAAATTATTCCAAACACCAAAATTGTGTTTTTTTGGTCATTTCACATCCTTTAAAATTTGGAATAAAAGTTGTCATCTATCCCAAAATGAAACCAATAAAAAAAAAAATTTCAGACTGCAAAAAATGCACCCTCACTCAGATCCAGAGGTGAAAGTACAGAAAAGTGATTGTTCACATAAAATGGTGCTGCAGTGCAAATTTCAAAAAAATGTTTTACAGTACTATAACATAAAGAAAACCCTACATATTTGGTATTGTCAGAATCGTATTAACCTGGAGAATACATATAACACATCATTTATAACAAAGAGTGAACACCGTAGTAACAAAACTCACGCAAACATGGTGCAAGTACTTTTTTTCACATTTTGTTCCACTTAGATTTTTTTGTGATTTTTCAGTATATTCAATGGTATGATGAATAACACCATTAAAAAGTATATCTTCTCCCACAAGATAAAATTCCTCATATATCTTTGTAGATGGAAAAATAAAAAGTTATGGTTCTGGGAAAGCGGGGAGGAAAAAAAAACGAACGTGTAGACCAAAAACAAAAACACCCTGGGTTGCTCCTATTTCACACTTTGATGCCATTTTGATAGACTATGCCATTATAGTGTGTTTGGCTTGGGTTCCACCTCTGGGACCCGCACCTATCTCAGGAGTAGGCCCCCAGAAGTCTTCAATCAGAACAAAGAGTTGGTCATGCTCTCCATAAGATATGGCTCTCCATTCTGTTTTATGGGAGCTCGGAGTGCATCCAAACATACAGGACTGCTGTGCTGTATTTGGAACTCTTAGGCCATGTTCACACAGCTTATTTCGGCGCGGATTGGCGCCGCACTGCGTGCCGGATTTGCGCTGCAGTACGGCGACAATCCGTCGCCGTAATTACGGTAATCCACCGTTCTCATAGAGAACAGTGGATTCCGTCGCTCCTTCCCACTCGGCGAATCCGCCGGACGGGGAGAAAGTGACCTGCACATTATTCAGGCGCAATACGCCCCCGCACCCGCCCCTTATTCAAGACAGATTTGTGAACGCAATCCGGCTCGCAATTCCGTCTTGAATAAGCCGTGTGAACACGGCCTTAGGGTATGTTCACACGGGGTAATTTCGGCGCACATTTCACTGCGTATTTGCGCTCTAATACGGGCGAGATGTGTGACGAAATTACGGTAATCCATAGCTCTATGGATTACGCCTCGTCTCCCCACTCGTACAATACGATCGTATTGTATATGCGGGGAGATAAGTAATGCATGTGCACAAGCATGATTGACTCTTTCTTCTGGTCAGAGACTTTCAGAGACCCATTCCCCACCTCTGGGTCCCGCACCTATCACACTTTGATGGCATAGCCCAGTGATTTTCAACCTTTTTTGAGCCGCGGCACACTTTTTACACTTAAAAAATCCCGGGGCACACCATCAACCAAAATGGCACAAAATGACACTAAAACAGTACATATTATACATATAGTTAATAATATCGTTTCTAAATGTATTTATACTCACTCAGTGTGTAACCTGGGCCTGTGTCGATGAACACAAAAGGGATATCCTGGCAGGAATGGTGGAAAGACACACACGAAGCTCTTCCTCAACAGTTCTCAGTCTCTCCCTGTTTTTAGTTTTTGTCGCAGTCAAGCTTGAGAAGCCCAGCTCACATAGATATGTGGTTTGAAAATGGGAGCAATGTCAAAATAGCTTTGTTGGCCAGAATGGGAACTCCTTGGCAACAGATAACCAAAAACTGTCTAAAGGAAGATCAGCAAACTTTAGCTTTAAACCGCGATCTTGCTTCAGTTCAATGAGTCCTCCTTGCTCCTTTAAAGTCATGTCCTTTCCAGCAACGGATAATGAGCTGTATGGGTCCCTAACCCAGTCAAGGCATTCTGTGAAGGCTGAAGAGAAATAAAACGACAACTTCTCCTCAAGAGTTTTCAAATGTCTGCCAATCACCTCGAACATTGCAGCAGTGTTGCCATCATGCAGTTTCTCGGTGAGCGGGAACATCTGAAGGTTGCCACCCTGAACATGTTGTTGCCAGAGCTGCACCTTTAAACGGAATCCGTTCATTTTATCAGTGCTTGTAAGCAGGTTTTCATTTCGGCCTTGCATCCGTGTGTTCAGTTCATTCAGATATTGAAATATATCAGCCAGGTATGCCAGCTTTGTACACCACTCATCACTTGCAAGCAGCTTTGAATAATCGGACCTCTCGTTTGTCAGAAATATTTTAAGTTCCTCTCGCAACTCATACACACGGGCCAGCACTTTGCCGCGTGACAGCCACCGGACCTCCGTGTGGAGCAATAAGATTTTATGTTCCGCTCCCATTTCTGTACACAAAGACGCAAATAAGCGACAATCGCAAAGTCGCGATCTTCAGAAAGTTCACTATGCGCACAACATCATCCAACACAGAGCTAGATCTGCTGGTAAGGTCTTTGCAACGAGGGCCTCACGGTGCAAGAAACAGTGGGTAACAAGAACATCTGGGTTTCTTTCTTTAACCCTACTTACAAAGCCTTTGATGCGCCCGACCATGGCTGCGGCTCCATCAGTGCAGACACCTGTGCAGTTTTCCCATGTAAGCCCACTTTTATCAAGATATTCCGATGTGACCTGGAATATTACCTCTCCTGTTGATTTTGCTAGCAGTGCCTTGCAAAATAGGAAGTTTTCTCTAATGGCTTCTCCATCCACAAAACGCACATTGGCCAACAGCTGACAATGTCCACTGATATCCGTCGACTCATCAAGTTGAAAGGCAAATTTCTTACTGATGCGCACCTTTTCCAAACAACAGTTTTCAATGTCCCGCAGACATGTCATCAATCCGTCTGGCAATTGTGTTATCAGAGAGGCACTTTAGCTATCTCTTTGGCTGCGTCAGGCCAGCATCTCATTTACAATAGCTTACAAGCTGGCAGTATTAATGTTTCTGCCACAGTGTGGACTTTTTGATTTAGCTATGATTCAGCAACAAGGTAGCTAGCTTTGAGGGCTCTCTCATTTACTTTTGTGCTTTTTCCTCAAAAAGTTGCCCCTTTCTCATTGTTTGTACATAAGCGTACAAAATACTCCATCGGCTTGTTTTGAACGGAAGGGTGTTTCATTTGGAGATGGCGTTTAAGCTTGCTTGGCACCATGGCGCTATTGGATAGCTTCTCACCACACACCAAGCACAGTGGTGTTGGTGCTGTCGCATCCCCAGTGAAAGTAAATCCAAATGAAAGATAGCTTTCACTGTATTGCCTTGAGCTCACCGTCTTGTCCTTTTTCTATTGTCGACCTCTCATACTAGGGCCTTCATCTAGGTCAGAATTGGGTCCAGGGTCCTGTTCGGCATTTTGCCTTTCCATTCTCAAATACTTCTCCATCACTGCTGAGATAGTGTGCGCAGCCACACACAAAAATAGAAGAGTATATACATTATCTGCCACACTTAAAGGACCTCTGCCAGGCATATACTGCAATATAAAGGGGTACAATGAGAAGTACTATGGCCATGAGGCCAGAGTACAAGTACCCAGCTCATATACTCAGCATATGAGCTGGAACTTGTAGTACTCCAGCCTCATGGCCATAGTATTTCTCATTGTTATATGCAGTATACTGCTGGAGTACTAAAAGTACCAGCTCATATGCTGAGTATTCGGCCAAACAGTTCATATACTCAGGCCAAAAGCTCATAATGAGCAACAGCTCATTAACTGTTAATAAGCTGTTGCTGACTTAATGATTATACACAGCATTATTGGCGGGCATTACCTTGGCAACGGGCAGATGCACGAGTCTCTCCGCTCTCAGGATAATGCGCCGGCCTCCGGTGACGTCATTAAGTCGTGCGCAGCGCGTGCAAAGCTCGTGCATGTGTTATTGTACACGGCTCCTACACTGTAGGAAGCGTGACTGCGTATCGCTGCGCATTGCCCGGGAACAAAACACATGGCGCACCATAGTTTTGGGTAACTTTCCCCGCGGCACACCCGACCATGTGTCGCGGCACACTAGTGTACCGCGGCACACTGGTTGAAAATCACTGGCATAGCCTATCAATATGCTATCAAAGTGTGAAATGGGAACATCCTTTAAGCTACTACTACCAACAACATTTATTATTTTTCAGTATTGATATATTTAATTTTGTTCAATACGCTAAAGCTTGTTGTCTTTCTTGCTGTATGAAACCAGCTTTTTAAAAGATACAACCAAAGGTATGCCATTTTGTTTCCTTCATGTGCTCAGGCCTGCTATCATATTTTAGCATAACCTCTGGATCATGACCTGCAAGTATTGTTAAGTGACTTTTCCATCGAGAGTTTATTAGAGGGATTCCGTACACACAAGATTGGGTTTCATGAGTGTTGATGTAATAACACTAAAATACAGCAAATTTCTCTAGTGTTATTTCTGTTATTAAGCCGTGCCTGAATCTGAGAATGTGATAATCCTAGAAAATGTGTAGTGGTTCAATCTGTCATGTTTTCACAGTATGCAGAGCAACTTATAAATTGTGCAGACGCTAGAATTTCAGTCTCTAGATATCAATATATTTTGCAAAGATTTTGTCTCTGCCAGAGTTTATGTATTGACAAGATAACAAAGGAACCATGGCAACAGCCAAGAAAGTTTGTACTTAGTGAAATGTCAAGCATTTTTCTTGAGTTTATTTTCAAAACATTTGTGTGCAGTAAATGCTGGTGTGTACTCTGCACTGTTTATTAGATATTAGGGCTGCCGTGTGATGTACAATAAGGAGTAACATGAAAATGTTTCTTTACAGCAGTTTTGGTATGGCACAGAACTTTTACCGTTAATGAACCCTGCCAAAACCTCAGAATTAAATTTATATTCTGCCTTAAGACTACGTTCACATGGGCCACCATTTGGGCAGTCCAGGAGGAGTCCGAATGCTAGCCCACTGTTTGGATAAGCAGGCAAAGCAGCCAAAGTAAAAAAAAGGAAAAATAAGGTCACATTAGGTTCAGAGTTTTCTCAATGATTGGAGATTTGGAGCTTTTTAAATACTTATTCTAAAATTAAACTGTAATATATTTGAATTCCAACTTGGAAAGAAGGGGGAATTCATAGTGTTACGCAGTATTGGCTTTCTCCCATTAATAATGTACTGGAGGGGGTTTCTGCGGGTGCAGAGAACCACACCAGTTATTAAAGCAATGAAGCAGAAGGGATGGCTAAACTAAACTGTATGCCCTCTTAATGCTGTCATCAATTATCGGTTCTCATGGCAAAAGTTGTGGCAGCTCAACCTACAGTATACCTATCTATCTACTGTTTCCAGCTAACTCAAACTCGGAAGGGAGGCAGATAAAGACAACTGTAGTTTACAGTTAAAAAAAATACACTGAGTACTAGCAAACAGGGCCGCCAACAGAAATTTCAGGGCCCCATACAGTTGAAGTACCTGGGCCCCCCCTGTAAACCCTGCCCCCAGCAACCTGATCACCCCGCCCCCAGCAACCCGATCGCCCCGCCCCCAGCAAAAAAAACAGCCTCTAGGATATAAATGCGCCCATTTTACCACATAATACAGTATGCAAAAAAGAACTGTATTGTGTAGTACTATACTAAGTGAGTCACATATCTGTCTGTCTCACATATCTGTCAGTCTAACATATCATAGACACAGGGCTAAGTAGCTCCATCCATATCCCCCTCCACCCACATACAATATCCCCCTCCACGTTTCCCTGGGTCACGCACCTCCGCACCTTCTAAAATAATCACCAGCAAGAAAGGAAAAGTGTAACTCCTATCACAGGGTCAGGTGTTCCCTCACTCTTACAATCAGGGACACATGTACGCTGCCACTGTACTAGCACCGATATAACCAACCTACAACACCGCCATATGGAGACCACATAGAGGGCCAACACCAGCTCAGGTATAACCTACAATACTGCAATATAGAGATCACATAGAGGTCAGACACCAGCTCATGTAATGTATAACCTACAACACCGCCATATAGACACCACATAGTGGTCAGACACCAGCTCAGGTCACACCACATTACAGTGAATACAGCACTGATCCAGTAAAGAAGTAAAATAACCCCTGAAATCAGGGACTCACCGGAGACGTCCGATCTGATGAGTCAGTCTCTTCTCGAGTCGTTCTTTATCCCTCCTCTTCTGCATCTGTTCCACACCGCCATGATGACTTGTCCCGGCCACCACTCATCCCTGCAGAATTTACACACAAAGATCTCAGAATCCTCACTTTTCCAGCACCTCTTTATCTATTTCCACCTCTGTACAAACCTCCCAGAGGTGGGAGAGTGGGAACAGCCATAACTTAGAGGCCTAGTATCCTAATGGGTTGGAGGGTGGGGAGAGGACTAAGTCCCTGGAGATATTGCTACAACTATGAGCTGCTCCCCTCAAAATTATATTACCGGGTTGGTAGACAAGACCCTAGGTAGGTTGGCAAATGGGCAGGGCCCCAGGTAACTAGATAGGCCCTATTTAGGTAGGTAGACCCCCGCTGGATAAGTTGCTAGGCCAGCCCCAGGCAGGCTGGTGGGTACCTAGCCATCGGTGGGTAGGTAAATAGCCCCCAGGTAGATAAGCAGGCCCCTTTAGGTAGTATACAGGTAGTTAGGAGCCTCCTTTAGCTAGTGTGAAGGAAGCCGGGGCCTCCTTTAGCTAGTGTGCAGGTAGAGTCCCCTTTAGTTTGTAGGTAGTTAGGGCCCCCTTTAGCTAGTTTGTTGGTAGTCAGGGCCCCCTTTAATTTGTAGGTAGTCAGGTTCCTCTTTATGTTTAGGTAGAGTCAGGGCCCCCTTTATGTTTAGGTAGAGTCCGGGCCACCTTTATGTTTAGGTAGAGTCAGGGCCCCCTTTAGCGCTAGGCAGAGTCAGGGCCCGCGTTAGGCAGAGTCAGGGCCCGCGTTAGGCATAGTCAGGGCCCCCATTAGGCAGAGTCAGGGCCCCTTTATGCAGAGTCAGGGCCCCCTTTTAGGCAGAGTCAGGGCCCGCTTTCATAAGAAAAAACTCCACTTACCTGAGCCCCGCTCGCGGCCGCTCCGAGCTTCCCGCCGGCTCCTGCCGCCCTGCATAGGCGGTGATGTGATGTGATAGGTGATGTGACGTCACCGCACGCCTACGTCAGCAGTAGGGGCCGGCGCCTGGCAGACTGAAGGCCTGACGCCTTCAGCCTGCCAGGGAGATCAGCGGAGCGCAGCGCTAGTGGCGCTGTGCTCCACTGACACCACGCAGCCCTGGGAGTCGGGGACATTAGTCCCCAACTCCCGGGCCAGTCTCTGGGTGCTCAGGACGCAAGGCCAGGGCGTTCAGAGACGGGATGCGGCGGCCGGGCCACGGGGAGCGACGGCACTGCCTCCGGGGCCCGTAGCAGCTCGGGGCCCACACTGTGGACCCGCCCGAGCCTGGTTCGGCGGCTGCGCCGCCAGGCCCCGCTATATCATGAGGAATAAGGGGGCCTGCTTGCAGCGAGCCCCCTTATTCCACAAGGCCCCATACAGGAGTACTGGCTGTACCCCCTGTATGGCGGCCCTGCTAGCAAAGGTCATGAGAAAAATATGATTTGAGGTAAATTCCAGACAAATAGACAAAGTTTTGGCTGTAGTTGGACCTTGCACAAGTTGTTTCTGTATAAAAAAGAATGTTAGTAAGTGAATGAGGTATCATATGAACTATATAACCATCAGTGTAGGTGTAAGACAACAGCAGTGATAGTCTATAATAATGTGCAATAGTTGGAAAGGAAACAGCTGAAATTATAATACAAAAAAATAAACTAGAGTAGATATTAGATAACGTCTGTTGAGGTCTATGTGGTTATATATAATGTAAGACATGGAATGTGTTATAGTATACCAACTAAAGTGTACTGACCAAAGAATACCATGTAAATACTGAAAAATACCTAAAAAATTTCCAAAACACGGGTACAAACAGCACCCAAATAAAATTTTAAAGAGGGGGTTTTTGTGAAACATACACTAAAGCTTTTAATTTGTAATAATTTTTGCATGAAGGAATATTGGGGCCCGGGAAAAACGGGGAAAAATTATAAACAAGTATCAGTAGGGTTGAAAGGTTGCTAAAAAACACTTTTTTGCCCTCACAGAAAACATGGACAATTTTAAAGTAAATACCTTTTTAGAAGGGAAATTCAAAAAAAAAAAATGAGGGCAAACAGCCAATCCTGATGTCATGATCCCTTCCCGGGCAAAAAAATACTGGGGTTAGAGCTGAAAAAAGCTTTGGATGGTGCTTTACAGACAACAGTAGTGAAATCTTTACAATAAACAATGAAAATTATATGGCCATCCCCGGGAAAAAAACCCTAGAAAAAATTTTTTATAAGCTTTGACAAAATGGGAGTAAAAATAAAAACCCTTTAAAAATTACAAAAAATTTGGCATACAGGGAATAGAAAGTAAAATGGAAAGGGAGCAAGGTGGTAAGGTAAAAAAAAAAATTTAAAACCTGGTGGAGCAGAGGCACATTGAGGCAGAAGAGAGGAAAAATTTTTGGGTGAAAAAATTAAGTGGGGGGCGCATCAAGTTTGGCATAGAAAAAAAAACCTTTGCTCATCCCACCGAAGCCTTCACCCTTAAAGTTTTTTTGTTAAATGTCAAACCTGTATATGCAATATTGCTGGGACTGACGTGTCAGTTTGTTATAAGTGATATAAAATTTCCCAAATCAATATACTAACAAAAATTTTTTTTAAATTTAAAATAAAATTTTTGTAGCAGCCATGAACTTTTTAAAACCCAAATGACCTTGTTTTAACTTTTCATTAGCAATTTTTCCAATTTTTTGGCATTTTCTGGTTTTGGAGAAATTAGGCATTTCTTAACACAAAGTAAAAGGAGGAAAGCCCCCCAAATCCAAAAATTTATCTCAAAAAAAAGGGCAACTGTTTGCTGCCCATCAAGGGGAAAAAATTTAAAAGGGTTTATTACCCAAAAAAATTTTGGAATTTCCCTCATTCTATTTTTAAAATTTAAAGGGGACAAATAGAAAACTTTCAAGATCGCTGACAATCTTCTCAGAAGTTGAAATCCAGGCAAGTTCATCCTAAAGCCAGACCGTGAATCCCGGGAAAAAATTCCCTGAAAACCAAGGGGTTTCTCCCCAGAGCCCTTTAGGGCCCTGTTAGAAATTTTAAATGTCCAGGTTTATGACAGTACAATTACGCTTGTTTGAAATGGTTGCCAGGTTGAAAGCCCCCTTCTTTCTAAAAAAAAAAAAAAATTCTGAAAAAGTTTTTCAGGGGGGCAATTTTTTTTTTTGGTTAAAACAAGACCAAACTGGAATATTTTGGCCCAAATAAATGCAAAGCATCAAAATTTTTTTGGAAAAACCAAAACGCACTTTAAACCACAAATACATCATCCATTTTTGTCAACACGGTGTGGGGCTATTTTTGCACCACAGCACCGGGGCACCTAAAAGTTATTTTTTTCGACCGGAAAATCCCCCTTTAAAATACCAAAATTTTTAGAGAAAAATGAAAGGCCCAACGCCCAAACAGAAAAGCAGGGCAAAACTGTTTCCTTCAACGGGCCCAATAAACCCAAGTCCCTTTGGAAAAATCCAAAAAGAATAGCTGAAAAATAAAGAAAAAAGGGGGTTTGAAAAGGGCCCCCAGACAAAGCCCAAACCCCTAAACCCATTTCCCGTGGTATGGGGTTTTTTTTAATTAGAATTTTGGAAAAAAAAAACCCCACAACCCTAAATAAATTTAAAAGCCCCCATCGTAAAGAAGTGTGGACTAAATTTCTTCCTCAGAGATGTGAGAAACTGATAAAGCCATACAGAAAATGTTTATTTAAAAGTTATTGCCAAAGCATTTAAAATTTTTCGATCTACGTTTAAAATAGGTTGTCTTCTTTTTTTTTAGCACATGGATTTTCCATTTTGCTTTCATTTGTGTTAAATAAATAATGACACCGTAGAAACTGTTTTGGTAATTTTTGGTTTCATCTGGGGGTTCTATTTACCTTTTTTTTAAGGACCTTATAAGGACCAATTTTTAAAACACAAGGGTTTTTAAAATTTTTTGTTAGACCAAAAAAATTTAAAAAGGGTGTATTTTTTAACATAATTGGGTTAAAATAAACAAATGTAAGGCATACACTTAAAACCTGATCACAAATCTACATCAATTTTCAGTTCTTGTTACAATAGATGGCAAAAAATGTACAGAACTCATGCAAACTGATCTAATTGGTTCCTATAAAAATGAAAAGGATTTACCAATACAGGGTTTCCCTTTCAAGTTCCAATGAAAACAATTTTTCCCAACAAATTTTGGGGTTTTTCCTGGGACAGGGTTTTTTTGAAACCCTCCTTACTTTTACAATATCAAAAGACCCTGTTAAACAGCTGTCAAAAGTAAATTGGGCCCGGAAAGATCAAGGGGGCCAATTTTTTATAAAAAAAAACCTTTGAAAAACATCTTATTAGTGAAGTGAAATGCAGTTTTTTGGTGGGCCACCAGGTATGGACGACCCGTTTTTTTTATTTTTGGTCCCCTTGCGTATAAAGTAAAAGGCCGAGGGCTCGGCTGGGCATAGTGTTTGACAGTTACCAGTATAGGCACACTGCAAATTTCCTGCTTTTGAAATGTTAATTTTTGATCTAAAGAATTAGTTTTTGAGCGATTACGGGGCCAATCAAAACTTTCGAGGGGGCGAAAGCGCCCCTTCAATCGCCCGGGAATGGGTCGATGGTCAATAGAAATTTTAAGACGATGACCTTTAAAAAGTCTATGGGAAGCAACAAAAAACCTTATTCATAAAACCCCCAAAAGGGCGGAGAAGCGGGAAATTTTAACATCCACAACATTCAAAAAAAGTGCTACATCTTGGGCAACAAAACTTAGGTTAAAAACCCAAACAGAAAAAAAACCCAAAACACCATTCACAATCCCTTTTTTTCACCACAGCATAAAGCCAAAAACCTGCATGCCCCACAAATTAAAAATTTGCTGAAGGCAAAATGATTTGAACCACATGTTACTAGAATTTGGCTTTGGAAATTTTCCCTGCCTTTGGAACGCAGCATGAGCCCCAAACCTAAAATGCCCCAAAATTTTAAAAAAGGTCCGGGAAAAGGAGACTTTCAACCACCATTTTATTTTCACGGGAACTTTGAAAAAATAACCGGGGTCTTGGGCCACAGCATGGGGGCCCCAAAACCCTTTGAAATGCCCAAAAATTTTAAAAAAGTGCGGAAAAAGGAGTCTTTAAACCCACCTTTTTTGTTTTAAAATTTTTGGACATAAACTTTTCCCTTTGACCGGGGGTAGCCGCATGCCCCTCCGTATAAAGTGCAGCCCCAATTGAGCTTCATTTGGGAAAATCGGGGGGGTTAACGCTCCTGTTTCCACCCAGGTCCCCTTTTTTTTTGGCATTCTTTTTCTCTTTTTAACTAAACGTGCTAAAAGGAAAATTTTTCTCTGTACTTTGTTCTCTTTTCCGTGCCCATACTCCATGTCCTTCAAAATAACCTACCTCAGGCAAGTTTTTCCCTGTACCCCTTTGTACAATTCAGGGAATTTTTTTTCCCACTATTTTTGGTACGGGCAAGTTTTTTAGTATTTTAAATTTCAAAGAAACCCCTTTTTTAAAAATGGGAAATGGAATCCACCTTTGTTTTTGGTTTTCTTTTTTATTTTAAATTTTTAAAATGGTTTGTCTAAATTTACAGGGATTGCTAGCTATTTTTAAAAAAATTTTGGAAAAAAACAAGTTATTTTGCAATATTGCCATTAAAAAGTGTCCTCCCTTTTCCCTTTGTTTCTGACAGCACCATCCCCCAATTGAGCCATTTCTTGACAATTTTTGAAAAAGGAAAAATTTCTGTTAGAAACCACTTTTTTAAACAATAGGACCTGATCTAGCTGCATTTCACAGCAAAAAGGGCCCCCAAAAATTCAAAACAAAACAATTTCGGATTCAGGTTTTCCTTAAACCCCTGAAAAAGGGCAAAATTGGCGGCCCCTGTTCGTTACTTGAATTCACAAGGGGCCCTGACCCAGCGATTACCGGCCTGACGGTCCTCAACGACGATTTTCCCTGGCAAACGTATTGTTTGCCAGCACTGGGGGGACACCTTTCTCCTCGTACCTCTACCCCCTTTTGCTCCCCCCCCTTTTGCTCGCTTACCACCAATTTCGCTCCCTGTTCAAAAAATAAAAAAATTTGAGAAGGAAAGGAAAAGTTTTGGAAATTTTTTATTTAAAAAAAAGGCAAAAAAAAAGCTAATTTTCAAATCCCTTTAAATCAAAACCCCCCTTGATGGGAATTTAAAAATAAATGTCAAAAAATAGGAAACTTGCAACAAAACTCCTTTTCCCCAAAGTGAACAAAACCCCTATCTGAAAAGTAAACGAAATAAAGGGAATTTTGGCAACACCAAACACCTTTGTTCTACAAAATTTGCCGGTATTAACCCTTTTAAAATGCCCCAAATTTCCCCAATGAACCCAAAACGTTGTGCGCCAAAGTGAAAAAAAAACGTATCTTGTAAGTAATTCGGTAATAAAAAAGGGATTTTTTGGCACCTATCAAAATTTACCTGTGGTAACTCCCCCAATTGCCGGTTTAAAATTTTTCTTTCAAGGGGGCCTTTTATCAACAAATCTGGACTGGGGCCCAAATTGGCAAAAACCAAACCGTTATGTAATTTGGATAATAAAAAGGGAATTTTTTGGCCCCTTTCAAATTTACCCCGTTTGGGGACAAAAAAAAATTGCTGCAAAAACAATTTTAAGTTTCAAGGTGCCTTTTAATGAACAAACTTTAAAGTGCGCCCAAATGAAAAAAACACTTTTCTGAAAATTTTATTCGGAAAAACAAAAGGGAATTTTTTGCACCAAACAACTTTCTTACTACCCAAAAATTCTTTTATTCTAATTTTAAATGGGAAGGTGGCATATCAACAAAGGGAATGGCAAATTGAAAAAAGAACACCATCTTAAATGATACTTTACAATAAAATTTTGGGGGTTTTGCCCTAAAAAAGAACCAACAGTTTCTAAAAAAAGATGTGGGAACCTATAAGTTTTAGGGTGGGCCCCAAAATCCAGGAAATAATTTTCCCAAAAAAACTGTTAATAAAAAAGGGTATTTCAGTGCAAAAGTTTTTCATAAAAATCTTGGTGAACTTTATGCATTTTTCTTTTTCGAAAACAGTCTGTTTCCGCCAAAAGGTTTCCCCCCCCCCCCCCGCTCCCCTCTGTGAAAATTTAAAAGCGGCAATGCTCCTTTAAAATTTTTCAACTAATAAAATCTTCCCCAATTTTCTGATCTAACTAAGTTGGGAAGGGTCACAGCTAACAGTTAAAACTTTCCTGTGAAAAAAATAGAAAAAATTTCGCTGAGCTGTTAGGGACACAGGCAAGGGGCACGTCCCCTGCTATGAGACGTTGAGAGCACTGATCAAAAAGGAACTGTTTTTATGTTTTAAAAAGAAAGGGCATGTGATTTTTTCCAGCCAAAACGCAAAACCCTAAAACATCCCCGTCATGACGCGGGACCCCAAAATCTCACCCCCGCTCTATTTTTGTAACTGATTTTCTGGCTGCCAAAATGACAGGAAAAAGCCAAAAATGGCGCCGATATTTAAAAAGAGGTGAAACAGATTTAACCCAAATTAAACGCATGAACTAAAAATTTCGACCAAAATAAAAACCCGTGCCGATTTTTTCCCAAATTTTTCGAAAAATAATCGCTCAACACTACTAAAGATCACTGATACAAGTCACCCTTGGGGACAAGTAGAAAAAAAATGTGAAAGTAGAAAAACAATAAAGAAATAAAACACACACAAAAAAAACAAAACACGTTGTTCCCTCTTTTTTTTCCCCCAAAAATGCAAAAAGGCCCAAAAAAAATGAAAGATAAAAAAAAAGTACGGGATAACATGCGTTTTTGAACCAATCTTGTTTTTTCTGCACGCTTTTTTTAAACCCCGCAAAAAAAGAATGCCAAAAAAAACCCCAAATTGCGATTTTTTCCAAAATATCCCACAGTAAGAAAAAAAGAATAAAAAAGTAAAAAAAAAAAAAAAAAATTTTAAACGCCAAAAATTTTTACCAATTAAAACATCAATTTTAAACCAAATTAAAAAAAAAACCTTCCCAAAATTTTTTTACACAAATAAATAAAAAAGTTACGTTTATCAAAAGATAGTGATAAATATTGTTTTACTCACGAAAAACACTTTTTTTTAAAAAAACGGGTTCAAATAAAAAAACAATTTTAAAAAATTTTTATATGTCCAAAAAGAAATTGACCCCAAGTAAAAAAATAACATTTTTCACAATTTTTACTGCCCCTTTTAGCGCGTTTTTAAAAAAAAAAAAAACACCAAATAGGTTGCAATCCTTTTTCACCCTGGGCCCCCCAAAAATTTATTTTTAAAAACCAATTTAAAAAAATCTTTTTCCCCATAATTTATTACCCAAAAAAAAAATCAACTCATCCCCCCAAAAAACTAAGGCCCCCTAAAACAGGCCTCCGTAACAAAGAAAAAAACTTGACTTAGGCGAAGCAAAATTTTGGTTTTTCCCCTTTTTTTAAAAAAAGAAAATTTTATTGGGGTTTAAAAACAAATACAACATAAACACAAAATAATAAAAAATCTTTATTTTTATAAACGCCCAAAAAAATTTTTTTGCAGCACTTTTCAAAACCTAGAGGGGGGGATAATTAAAGACAAAAAAAAAAGACATTTCACAGTGAAAAGCTACTACAGGGGGAGACATAAGGTTGAGGGCCCTTTCTCCAAGAAACTTTACATTCTAAAAAGGGTGCCTGGGGGGGAAAACCAAAAGGGGGGGAGGAAAGTGCAAAAAAAATTTTCAATGGGCCCAGCCATTTTTTTAAAAACTATGGGGGGAATTTAAAAAAAGTTTGGTTGAAAAAACCTTTCCAAACCCTGGGCGTTCCAAAAATATAACAAATTAAAGGGTTCCCTTGAAAATGCCCTAGTGTAGGGAATTGGGCAGAAATTTTTTGTGAAAAAAAGGTTTTTGGGTTAGCAAATTTTTGGGTTTTTGGTTTTGGCCCGCCTTGAAGAGAATGTTTTTTCAGGACCCAACTTTAAAACTACAAAGGCCGGGATTGGTTGGGGGCCCGATGGGAAAGTGGTAGGGAAAATTTTTGAAAATTTTTGGGGCCCGTACGACCAAAATTTTTAAAAGACGGCATGGGAAATTTTGGAAAGATTTTTAGTCTGTATTTTTAAAAGTCCGTAGCGAGCGGAGAGAGCGGTCCCGGGTTTTGGGAGACAGAGAGAGGGAGGATTTGTATGGGGGTGCAAACAAATGTGGAGGAAACTTTTTGGGTGAAAAATGGGTGAGTTTTAAAAATTGTGTATCCCGTTTTCTGGATTGGGGCAACCCAAATGGGAAACGAGTGACACAGGGGAAGAGGCATCAATATAGCGGCTGGAAAAAAGAAAAACCCTGGCTGCTGCATTCAGGATAGATTGGAGAGGGGAGAGTTTTAAAGAGAGGGAGACCGAAAGCAAGGAGTTACAGAAAGTCAGACGAGAATGAATAAGAGCAGTAATGAGAGTTTGAGTTGTTTCCACAGTGGAGAAAAAGGACGGGATTTGGAGATGTTCTTGAGGTGCAAGTGACAGGAGCGGGCAAGGGATTGGATATATGGGGTGAAGGTCAGATGGGGAGTCTAGAATAACCCCAAGACAGCGGGCCTGCTCCCTGGGAGTTATGTGATGCCACACATAAAGAGAGAAATAGCAGAGGGGGTTGGTTTAGTAGATGGGGGAAAAAACAAGAAGTTCGGTTTTGGTGAGGTTTAGTTGGAGATAGAGAGAGGACATGATGTCAGAGACAGAGACAGACAGTCACTGGTGTTTTGTAGCAGGGCAGGAGTGAGGTCTCGGGAAGAGGTGTATAATTGAGTGTCATCAGCGTAGAGATGGCAAATCTACTGATGGTTTGGCCAATGGGGGGCTGTATAGATTGAGAAGAGGAGTGGACCAAGAACTGACCCCTGAGGGACCCCAACGGCAAGGGGGAGAGGAGAGGAAGTAGAACCTGCAAATGAGAACACTAAAGAAGCGGTCAGAGGGTAGGAAGAGAACAAGCGGAGCAGTGTCCTGGATGCCAATGGTGCTGAGCATGCTTAGGAGAAGATGGTGATCAACATTTGTCAAATGCTGCAGAGAGATCCAGAAGAACCAACAACGAGTATTTGCCCTGAGATTTAGCAGTGTGGAGATCGTTAGAGACTTTAACTAGAGCTGGGTATCGCTGTAAATGTATCGACCTGCTGAGTAAAGCTAGCTTGTCATTTATATTGCATGGTGACTGCTGTAAAAAATAAACAATACTATTAGGATTTCTGTCTTTTGTTCATCCCGCCTCCCAAAAACCTTGATAAAAAGCGATCAAAGCATCATATGAAGCCCATAAAGGTACCAATGAAAACAACAAGTCATCCCATAAAAAACAAGCCTATAATCCGTTCCATATACAGAAAAGTAAAAAAGTTTTGGGTATCAGACTATAACGACATAAAAATGCAATTTTCTATAAACGCAATTTAATTGTGTAAAAGCAATAAAACATAAAAATCTATATAAAAATTTATTTGTGCTAACTTGCATATTAAAGTTATCCTGCCATTTATACCGCACGGTAAACGCTGTAAAAATTAAGCCCAAAAACAATGGAGGAACTGCATTTTTTCCTCCCCATTTTCATGGTTCAATGCTAAAAAAAAGCAATGGAACACCTGTGTACCCAAAATGCACAATACACCTCTAGATGAGATCCATGAGAGGTGTTGAATCCAAGATGTGGTGACTTCTAGAAGGTTTGACCTGCATTGGGGGCTTTGTAAATGTGACATAGCATCTACCAAAATCTGTGTTCCAAAAGTCAAATAGCGCTCCCTCCCTTGTATGCCCAGCCATGAGCCCAAACAGCAGTTTACACTGACATATAGGGTGTTGCTGAAATTGGAAGAAATTATGTAACAGCTTTTGTGGTGCTTTTTTTCCAGGATTCCTTGAAAAATTTAAACATTGTCACCTAAAATTACAGATTGTAAGAAGAAAAAATTCAATTTTCACAACCTAACGCTAAAAAAAATTGTGAAACACCTCTAGGGTCAATATACTAAATATAATCACTACATCCTTGGATATATTACTTAAGGAGTGTAGTTTCTAATATGGGTTCTTTTTAGTGGTGTTTATTAAGTTTTAGCATCTTAGAGTGCTGCAAATCTGTAATGGTACCTAAAAAAAATTGTAATGAAAATGGGACCTCAACGTCCAGGGTCATGGTTCACGCTGCAGCCCCTGTCTTGGACCGTGGTTATGCCCGTGCTTCTGCTGCACTCTTCGTCCATGCTGTGGCTCCCATTGTGGACTGTGGGCATGGCGGGGTCCCTGTTGTTACTCCGGTCCCTGTTGTGTCTCCTGTGTACGGCTATACATGGTTGTGGCCCCATCCCGCATTTGCCCCCGGGTGTCCTTATCCTGGACTTCGGCTGTCAGTGAGTAGCCTACCATCTATACTTGCGGTGGCCCAGAGAATCCATTTTCCCCAATTTTTCTAACCATTGTTGAAAAATTTAAAAATTTCAAAAAAAAATGACATTTTTGAAATTGCCCCTTATTTCTGTTAAAACACCTAATGGGTTAACAAACTTCCAAAAAATGTCGTAAAATTTTACTTTGGGAAAATTTTTTTTTTTTTTTTTTTTTTTTATTTCCGGTAAAATTTGTTCTTATTTTTAACCATTTATGTTTCCTATTAGGTTTGGTGGAAAAATAACTAAATTATAATTAAAAACTGTATTATATCATCATGTTTTATTGTACTGGCAAATCATCTTACAAGGCCACATAGACTTTGACTTTTGAATGAAATAAACTTCAGCATTTAGACTTATTGCTTATTTGTGTGGTTCCTATTCATTAAATCTGACTTAATATAAAATTATTTTATTGATATTCTTGCCGATAGCATTTTCCTAAATAAGATTTGATGTGTAGGCTGAGTGATGTTTTTGTATTAAAAATTCTAATTGAATGACATATACTTTATTTCATTAATAATAAGCTTCATGTACATGTTCTTTAAAATATATTATATAATCTTCCTTTCCTTACTAATTACCAGTTCTCTGTGATTTTTTTTTTAATTTCTAGAAAACAACCAGCATAACCATCTTCACATTGTCTTCCTTTGCATTTCAAATGCCTATATTAAACAGACTTCTGAGCTATAGACAGATGTGAAATATTACATGGTTCAATATTTTGTTTTTCATCTTTTTCCAAAATAAAAGGACCGGGAAAAAAGCTTAAAGGGATTGCCCAGTGAAATTTTTTGTTTTCTAAATAATATGTTCTCCAAAACTAGTCTATCATTTACTTTCATTCAATATTTTTGTGGGCTTCCTGTAGTTTTACATAAGTTTTTTAATGATAGAAAGCCCATTAGCTATGTGTAGTGTTGAGCCGAGTCCATAGACAATAAGTTTAATGGGGTTCGGCGTTCGGGTCAGCATTAGGTTTGGCGGTTGGCTCGGCCCAAACTCGAACTTTTTAGGGTTCGCTCATCACTAGTTATGTGTCAAGTCCCGGAAATTAGGTGGCCAAAAAAATTGGGCTTTCTCAGGTCCGCCTTTGAAGCCATACCCCTAAACAAGGAGGAAACAGAGGACATGCACTGACTGAGGCTAGAAGGAAGATTGACAATGCATAGCACAGGAAACCGGGGCTTGTATTTTTATAAGGTAGAAGAAAACAACTTTCATACAGGAGATGCTGCTTGCTCGGCTGCTGAGAAGGGAGGCTACTTACAACACAGAAAAAACACAATTTTAACAGAAACATCAAATGATATAATAGGCAAATGATTTGAGAATTTTTCATTTTATTTTGACTTGCTAGACAAACCTTTAAGATATCTAACACAATTTCAGACAAAAAAATTTATTGTTTAATTTGTTTATTTTCTATTTTCTCTTATACTTAATACTTCATGTTTTTAAAGATTTCTACTTGCTGTCATTCAGCAAACTCAGGAACCTTCATTGTTTACTTTGAATGGATAAAGATGTGTCCTGGTTGGTGGTAGATGCATGTGGTACAAACAGTTACAAAAAGTCCTAAAAATGGACTGAAACCCTTTTAAAGATGTGAAACTTTTGGGGCCAGACAAGACCTGGGTAGGTTTATTTTTCCCTTGAAATTAAGGGAGACATGTATGAAAGAATCTCGTTTTTAGTGTATAATGCGCCTGAATGTATGAAAGTGGTTTTTGTGTGATTATAAATGGTTAAATTTCATCACACTGCTGTTTTGTTAGGCGCATAACAAAAAAAACTTGGGGCACTTAGTAAGCCCCAACGTGTATAAAGGCAATGATGGGCCCGGAAAAAAAAAAGAAGAATTAAAAAAAGTCATTAGAAAAGATTCATAAATAGAAACTATGGTATGATTTTGTTGGTGAAGCCAGGTCCCAGAAAAAAGGGTGGGCAGCAAAAATAAATTTCAAATTTACTAAGAAAAAAATTAAAAATTAAAAAATCAAACAACAACATACTGGGTTGTTAATTAAAAAATTTTTTTAGTTCTTTTAAAATTTTAAAATACTTTTTAAGGAGTTTTTTTTATTTTTTTGGGATATTTATATTTTTATATTAATTTTTATGAAAACATTTTTTTATTACTTTTAAAATAATTAATTTTTTATATAGTTTGAAAAAAAGAAATCCTTTTTATTATTGCATTTTTTATTGAGAGCTCATTCTCCTCCCAGGGTTTAGGCAGACCCATTAAATAGTATAAAAAAATTTTTAGGGCCAGCGATGTTTTCCCAATAATATCTTCAAGATTTATTAGAGTACAAAAACATCCACATTGAAGAAGGGTACAAAAAAAAGATTAAAAGACCGACTCGTTTCGGGTACTACATGGCACCCTTGCTCACGGTAACAACTAAACTTGCTTTAGGGGAGTATAATACAGCAAGCAGAGCGTGCACTGAAGAAGATGAATATGAAAGACATATAGAAATCATAGGCCAGAGATTAAGGGAAAGAGGATATATCATAAACAAATAAAACAAGCTAAAGATATAAAGATAGTCCCAAATATGGTGATGACTAGCAGCGATTTTAGTAGAGGCGGGGGCCTTCGGGATAAGAGTCGCCCCTTTAAAACCGGGGTTTTTTAAACCCAAGGAACGATTTGGCTTACATCTATTAAGCTTTTGAATAAAGTGTGTCTCTTAAGTTTTAGTATATATTAGAATGCACTTTG
The DNA here is from genome assembly GCA_025379985.1 of Phyllomedusa bahiana. Classification (NCBI taxonomy): domain Eukaryota; kingdom Metazoa; phylum Chordata; class Amphibia; order Anura; family Hylidae; genus Phyllomedusa; species Phyllomedusa bahiana. Next base: position 47,248 of record JAODAL010005530.1, on the reverse strand, counting down.
TAACAGTAGAGTTTTGATATATGTTTTTAACATAAGTGTTAGAAGTTTATTGGGGGAAATGACGTAAATGTGTGCGTACCGCCCATTTTTCTATTTAATGTGATATGTAGCAAGCATTGTTGTTACCGTGAGCAAGGGTGCCATGTAGTACCCAAAACGCGTCGGTCTTTTAACCTTTTTTTTGTACCCTTTTTGTACGTGGATGTTTTTGTGTTCTAATAAATCTTGAAGATATTATTGCTGAAACAAATCTACAAATCTTGGGACGTTTGGTCGGAAGCCAAGGAACCGTGCGATTGTAATCAGCATAACATTTGTGAAAGCCCAGGTGCGGCAGCAACAGCTTTTCTGAGTAGTGCCTCTTATTTCTATATAGACTTTTGATTTCTCACATTGAAATAGGTCTACCTGTTCAAGTGTAGGTAACACGCCCCCAGAACACCCCCAGAACCTTCCCTCATGTTAGGCGCATTAGAAAGTGTCGAGTTTTACGAACAATGTGCCTAACACATTCATTAGGTGCATTAGACATCGTAGCTTGCTCAGTTAGGTGCATTGTACGCCAGAAAAGGGTGAAAAACCTGATCATACATGTCTCCCTAAATCTTGAAGATTTATATTGAAGGAATGTAAGGAAAGATAATAAGAAATATTGGAAAACCTTTTATTAGGTATACCATTATTGCCTGCTAATGTAATGCCATGCATGGCTCTGCTTAGGCTATACTATTAGCGTGTACAGCAGGAAACTCGCCAACACTTTAATAGACTTTGGAATTTTTTCATGGACAAACTATGCCAAAATAGTGACTTACTAACTTTGTTTGTCCAGAACATGCCAACAATGTAAGAAGAGTACAAGAATATGTAGCTTTACTCTGTACCTTAATTGCAATGCCTATTGAATGCTCATCTCTTCAATAAAAAGTGTTACCAGTTCATTGTACTCGTTATATTATGTATTATTAGGCTATGTTCACAGCATGGTAACGATTTTCGGCAAATTCAGTATTTAGAATCCACTGAAAATCCAACGGTACACTGTGCTGCATAGACAGCAATAAAAATCCATTCTGTAGTCTACACAGCACAGATTTTTTATGATCGGTTTTAAAATCCAGCAGATTTGAAAATATGTTGGATATTCTGCCCTGATTTGTTGTCAGCTTCATACATAGAATGTACAGGGTCGACGGCAAATCCGAAAGCCGATCATGGTTTTAGCGCAAATCTGCTCCAAAAGCCACGGTCCAGAACTGTTAAAATGCCACCATATTTTGGACCCCATTGTGACGTTAACTGCGTAGACATAGCCTTAACATTGCAGAAATATTTCCCCACACCTCAGGTCTGAAGCACCAAGTCAGTCTTTTAATGTAATGTCACTATCATTGTGTCCTGGTATGACCTGAAATGGTAAATTTATGATACCGTTTTTAACTTTGTGGCAAACAACAATTGATTTAGAACATAACTTGCCATAGGATAGAACAATAAAAAGTTGTAACAAAAATTGTTAGTGACAATACTGAAAACGGCAACAGCTTTGAATAGAATTACAAAACATATGCAATGAAGAATCAAACCCAGAGCTCATATGGGGAACTTAGTCAGGACCTTCCTTTGCCCAGAGGTTGCTGAGTCCTGTCTAGTTATTAAAGCTGACAAGTTGTAACCTTAAGGGACTTGTTAGAAATAACAAGGTCACTGGAATAAAGAAAATATCAATAGTCAGACTAAAGTCAAACAAGAACAGTGAGAGATAAAGAACAACAAGTCCTGGCAGTAATCAATATCTGCTTGTCTACATGAGATCTTATGAACACAAAACATACCATTAAGTGAAGGTCTACTGTTGGTACATACATGGATTAATCTTTTATTTATTTAATTTGTTCTTTGGCTTATTCATTTTCTTTTTTTTTTTGTTCTTGACCTGTTGAGCATTGTTGTCATTATATAAAAAGGGCTGTGCCACCATCTGATTTGTAGCAAACAAGCTATACTGTAGACTGTAAGCCCTCGTGGGCAGGGCCCTCTCTCCCTCTGTACCAGTTGTTTGTTACTTATTGTCAATTTGTAATTGTTTGACCAATGTTATGTATGTAACCAGAATGTACAGCGCCCTGGAACCAAGGGCTCTCTAAAATAAATAATAATAATAATACTATTTTGCTAATATGGTACAATATTCTGCTAGCAGCAAAGATATATAGGGTACTGAGACAGAAGTTGCATCCGGCCATGGAGTATGTGAAGGCCCAATCACTTCTTTTTCCATATATGAAGACACACGTATAATAAATGCCACATGGTAAGCAGGCTCTATGTTACAGATTTTACTGTATAGTCTTTGGCTCTGCATCTACAGAACCAAACGCTAAAGCACCATATAAAGTGTCCAGTTTATTAGAGACATGCCTAGTAGAGCATTGACCTTCTATTCCCCAGCAGAACCACATCAATTTATCATTGCATAGATTTCACTAGGTTTTGAGACTGCTCTGCAGGAATATTGTGCCTTGGGGACATAATCGCTTCTTGCGATTGGTGCAAATTGGATGGAGGTACTGAAATGCTCTAAACAGCCTGGTGCATCTTGTCCCAGAAATTCCTGGAACCAATCCTTGACGATACAACCCTTGTGGCATTGTCTACTGTCCTGCTCAAATGGTTCTTGGCAGCTAGGGACAAACAGCAGCCACGAAGGGCGAAATTTGTTTGGCCACAATGCTTACATAAGCTAAAGAGGGAAGCTCCAGTCATGAAAGGGCAGGTGTCTCTAATAAAATATTATAAATAAAATAAATATAAGTAAATACATATATTAATTTATTCAGTGTTATAATATTTTAAGTCTATTGATTTGCCTGAAAGGAAGCATGCTATATATTGTGGTTTTAATACATTGGTTTTAATGTCCCACTGACAGATATCACACAGCAGACTGTAAATACATTCACCAGCTCTTATAAAATAAAACACTGAAGCCAAGCTTGTAACAACCAATTGAGCATATGAGTAAAAATTATAAGAATAACATAATCCAGTCTTCTACTACGTTCTCATCACACAGTCTTCCACTCAGTTCCTGGAATAACAATTGAGGCCTAAAGCTATTTATCCACTGCATACAAAAACGTTCGTTTTTTCAGCGTTTTTAGAAAAAACGTCTGAAAAGAGATCTCATAGACTTTAATAGTAAAAACATTCTGTTGTCTCCACAGGGCAGAAAATTTACCATTGGAGTCTTTGTAAAGCGGTGGACGTTTTTTGGTGCGTTTTTTGCGCATTTTTGGCACGATTTTTTTCAGAAATACAGAGCAAATCTAAGGCTGTGCATTTCTGCAAAAAAGCGCCAAAAAATGCGCCAAAAAGCACAAAACACACCAAATAACAGACTTTTTTTTTTAAGCAGCTTTTGACAGGCAGTGGACAAAAAACTTATGGCCAACATTGTTATTGAAATGGATTTTGGTTCTAAAATTTCCATTTTTTCCCCATAGTAAATACCTAGGCAAAATAGGGTTTTAGACCAAACCAGTTTCATACATATGGCCCTTAGTTTTATGAACATTTTTAGGATTTGGTTTTCAGGTGTTTTTGTTTTTTTGTCCACTGCTGTGTAGACATAGTCTAAGGCTCTACTAGAGAATGAATACTGTGATCATAAGATCAGTCATAGAGAGCAGTCAGTATACAATACAGAAAATGCTAAAGATGAAAGCTATCAATAGAAATTATTGAAGAGGTTTACCAGGTGCTGAATAATCTCAGTAAATAATGCTACGAACCTTGAATGACAGCACTTACCAGTGGCGCTGGTAATAGGGTTTAGAAGGAAGCCCATCTGTTGTTCTGTAACTCAGGGTATCTCATAATGCTTTGCCAATGAATTGATATTAGATTCGGCCATTGGACATCTTCCAAGTACTGTATTGATTTCACTATCACTTTTTTTTTCATTTACTTGAATGCCTATCTCAGAAGCCTGACATCAACTAAACTGCAGAGTGACCAGGAATCTATTACCTGCCCAATACCTATTCTTGTTATGCCGGTGGTAGTGACAATTGATAAAATTAGGGAGTAACTGTTACACATGATTCTTGCTTAGTTGGTTAATGTTCTGGTTTCTAGGGAACTACAGTTCCCTAGAAACTCAGACCAAGACTTAATATGAGGCGTTGGCTCAGGCTAGGTGGCATTATACACCAACCTGTGCCATGTGGTAACGTATTTACAATAAGCAGATTTATCAGAAGCAGTTAGTGGCTTCAGAGAGCACATGATCGCGAGTACAGAACATCTAATCCTATCACTGATTAAGAGCAGCAGTGGATGATGGATCTCTGGTTTATATGAAGCTGTTTCTGTGGTCTGCCTGCAATTTTTAAGTCAGTTGGTCAGGAAATCAAAGGATTTTCTCGCTTTGCTCGTTTCATTTCAGGTGTGCAAAACGAAGCACTGTATAATTATATCCACGGCACACCAAAATGAATGCTTGTTCCAAAAAGTTTCATTAAATAAGTAACTAATTAGTAATTCATATAGTACAAAAGCAAAAAAAAACACAAACACAGCTGCTCTAACACACCGGACATCCTGTCCTTGTACTCCTTACTCAAGCCTTCTACATTGGCCCTTTTCCCCAGGAGTTTGCCCTATACCTTGGCCACTATTACTCAGCCGGCGTTCATTACATCCTGATACCCTATCTACTCAAATTACCCTACATCTCCTTTCTGTACTTACTAGATATCACTTGATAAAGGCACCAAATGCCGAAACGTCAACTTAATTTGGCATCAAGGGCCACATGTACGAAACTGTTTAGGTCTAAAACGCACTCTTTTGCCCATAGTAACCTATGGGCAAAAAAGTTCAGTTTCAAACCTAAACAGGTTCCTACATGTGGCCCCAAATTTTTTCTGCTCTTTGTAATACTTATGACATTTGCTTGATCAAAATTTGTATCTGTGCAGTAAACTCAAACGTTGACTATTTTTGTGTTTTTTGCATTTGTACTATATGATCCTAATTAGACACATATCTAATCAAACTTTTCCTGATAAGTATTCATTTTGGTGTGCTGTGGATTTAAGTATTCATTGATTGTTAGACCTTATGGTCTTTTCCAATAGAGCACCCAATACTTCTCCCTTTTGTTAAGTTGTGTAAAACCATTTACTATTACTGCAATATGAAGCACGTATCTATCTATATCTATCCATCCATCAATCCATCTATCTATCTATCTATCTATCTATCTATCTGTCTTTCTATGTTTCTATCTCTCTTTCTCTCTCATCTCTCTCTATTTCGCTTATCAATTTTTTGCTTCGCTTTGCATGATAGACATAAGGAAAGATAAAATTTAAGAAAGCTATTAATAATGATGTGTGAGGTGGTGGAATTAAATTGTGCACATCTGTCTTTTGGCATTAGTTTAAAATACACCAAATTGTCAAATTGTGCCTCAAGTTATGCTCACTAGTTAACTTTAGAAACTCTTTTCCAGAAATCTTTAATTTATTCTTAATATGTCATACAACTTATTTCCAGAGTTATTATTTAAAGAGACACTTAACCTTAATTTTCACTATACAATTGCTATGAGGTTGAAAACAACCTATTGTCCTTATGAGCTGCTATCTTAGCCAGTTGGGGGGGATGTAGATTTAAGGGAAGCCACGGACAGTCATAGCTAGCCTTGGTCCCTCTATCACGAGACATAGTGCCAAACTCATTTCTTCCAAGGGCCAAATCAGCATTATAGTTGCCCTCAAAAAGCAGTTTGTAACTCTCAGACTACCATATTTTTCGGACTATAAGGTGCAAATAAAAGCCTAGATTTTCTCAGATATGATAAGTGCGCCTTATAGTCGATGCGCTTATATATGAATCAAATTCTTCAACTTGGGTTTTTTATGCTTTGTTCAGAATGTATTTACAGCAAATTTAGTGACACTTATTTGCAACTGATTTCTGATCGTAAATACGTTCTGGAATCAGTTACAAATCAGTTGCAAATAAGTGTCACTAAGTGTGGCACGTATTTCGCGATCGGATTAAAATCCCCATTCTTTACATGGGGTGACTTCCGTACGCGATATACGGCACAAAGAGTGGCAAGGTACCATTGAAATCATGACCGTATTGCGGCCGCAATCCACAGTGGCAATATGCAAGGAACTATGTTCGTGTATTGATTTTTGTTACAACTTTACAGTTGAGACGTTATTGTGAAAGTGTTGAATAAAGTTTGGCTTGCGGTTGTTCCTGAGCTTTGTTTCATTTAAACCCCTTAAAACGACCTTCGGCATTTGAGTACGTCCAAGGGGGCCGCTTAAGGGGCATTTGCAGGGGGATCGCTCCGCGACCCACGCCTGCACAGCCGCCGGGTGTTAGCGGCAAATCGCCGCTAGCACCGGCGAGTAACAGCGCCGGGGGTGGCTCCGCCACGCCGGCGCTGTCTTAACCCATCAGTCACGTGGAATGATGGCCGCGGCCGTATGAATTAACGATGATCGTGCCGGCGAATCGGATCGTTACGCGTATTCGGCATCAGAGCAGCTATGCTGAGCGATCGATTTAACCGGGGCATGGTGGTTGGGAGCATGTGAAGGCTCCCGTCAACTTACTCTGGCGGTTTGCCCACAATTCCGTTCCCGCAGTCAGGAATGGGAAACCGCATTCTTTGTACACCCTAATGCATTGCATTATGCAATGCTATTAGGTTGGTATTAAGAATCGCGGCTCACCTGTAGTCAAGTACCATTGGTGGCCTCAATGTTGCAGTAAAAAAATATATATATATAAAGTTTTAAAGTACAAAAAATAATAATGTATTAAAGTTCTCAAATCACCCCCTTTCCCCATTTTACAAAGTAAAAATCATTAAAATATAAAAAAGTTACTACATATTTGGTATTGCCGGCGTCGAAAAGTGCCGATCTATAAAATAAACATCATTATCCCGTACGCTGAATACCGTAGCGAAAAAAAAATCCACACGCCAAAATTTGCGTTTTTTTGGTCATTTTTCGTCACTCATAAATTGGTTTTAAAAATGATCAAAAAATGTGTCGCATGAATTCCATACTGCTAGCGATAAAAAGTACACTTAAGCCCGCAAAAAAAGGCCCCTACGACGTCCGTAGGTGTGAGTTACAAAAAAAGTTATTGGTCGCACTTAAATCGGTGCGTGGCGCAAATTTCACAAATCTGAAAATGTTTGGAATTTTTTTTTATGGTTTGTTCCAAAAACATAATGGAAACCCTAAGTTTGGTATTGCCGGATGCGTAACAACCTTTAGAATACAGATAACACATTATATTTACCAAAGATTGAACGCCGTAAAAGCAAAACCCCCGCAAACATGGCGAAAATACATTTTTTTTCACAATTTGTCCCACTTAGAATTTTTTGCCTTTTCCCAGCATATTCTATAGTAAGTGAAAAAACCCCCATTAGAAAAGTACATCTTGTCCCGCAAAATAAAAGCCCTCATGTGTCTATGTAGGTGGAAAAATAAAGAAGTTATGGCTTTCAGAAGGCGAGGAGGGAAAAACGAACGTGTCACCAAAAAAAAAGGCCTGGTCCTTAAGGGGTTAATGCGCCGCGCCTTATAATCCAGTGCGCCTTATATATGAACCAAGACGACTTAGCAGGCGCTCATTGATAATGCGCCTTATAATCCGGTGCGCCTTATTGTCCGTAATATACGGTATATAAATCTAACTTCTCCTTAACTTATTGTTAAATAACCTGAGAAATCATAAGCATCAAATCGATGTGTCCAGGCAGTCATTCTGTGGTGTGTGTAAATTTTTTCTGGGTTGCTTAAAAAATAGATCAAATTGTGCTGACTGAGTTGTTATGGTACGTCATGTGGTCAGCAGAAATACAAGATGTTCTTTGAGGTTGTAAAATAATCAGCCCCTTCCACCTTCTATCACCAAGCTTCCTACCTTGGAGGATAGCTAAGATGCCTGGGTAGGGCTGGTGCCACTGCCTTTGCATTGCTAAATAGAGCAGTGTGGATGTGCACTACGGAGTTCCAAATCCAAGGTGGCACCCAATCTCTGTGCTTGCGCCACCGGCTGTGTCAAGCGCTGCCTGTATCCTCTAAGGAAAGTAAAGACCCAGTCCCTCTATGTCCATTCCTTGTTCATCCCTGCCCTCTGTGACTAAACTCTTTCAGGAAACATAAAATGATGTAGTGGGCCTGATTCATCCTGTGGGCCTTGAGTTTGACACATGATGTAAAAAGACACCAGGTCACCAATGACCTATTAACTGCCAAAGCCTCACGTCACTACTCTGTCCTCCTCCTCCTAGACTTATCCTCTGCCTTTGACACTGTCGACCACTCCATCCTGTTACAAATCCTCTCCTCCCTAGGCATCACGGACTCAGCCCTTTCCTGGATCTCCTCATACCTCACTGAGCGAACATTCAGCGTCACTCACTCTTGCTCCACCTCCTCCTCTCGCCCGCTCTCTGTTGGTGTCCCCCAGGGGTCAGTCCTGGGTCCCTTTACTCTTCTCTGTCTACACTCTTGGTCTTGGTCAGCTCATAGCATCACACGGCTTTCATTACCACCTGTATGCTGATGACACCCAACTCTACATCTCCGGCCCAGACATTAACTCTTTATGTCCAAAAATCCCAGATTGTTGTCGCCCATTTCCTCCTTCTTTTTCCCCCCATCTCCTAAAACTTAATGTAGAGAAAACTGAACTCATCATCTTTCCACCGTCCCACTCCATCCCTCCACCTGATCTCTCTATTACAGTCAATGGCTCTACACTCTCACCAGTCCCGCAAGTCCGCTGCCTTGGGATAACCCTTGATTCTGCTTTGTCCTTCAAACCGCACATCCAAACCCTCCCTCTACCTGCCGCCTCCACCTGAAAAATATTTCACAAGTCCGCTCATTCCTAACCCTAACACTACAAAAATGCTGGTCCATGCCCTTGTCATCTCCCGCCTAGACTCTGCAAACCCTCCTCTGTGGCCCTCCCGTCTAGCACTCTTGCTCCCCTTCAATCCATCCTCAACTCTTGTGCCCGTTTAATCACACCTCTCTCCTCGTACTCCTCTGGGCCCCTCCCCTCTGCCAATCCCTTCACTGGCTACCATTGCCAGCGAAATTTACTTCAAGTTGCTAACCATGACCTACAAAGCCCCTCCATAAAACCCCTCCCCTCCATACATCTCTGCCTTAATCTCCAGATATCTCCCTCACGTAATCTACGCTCCTCACAAAGGGCCATCTCCTCTGCTCTCCTCTTATCAGTCCTCACCCCAACCGTCTCAAAACTTTCCGTGCTTCCCCCACACTCTGGAACTCACTTCCCCAACACATCAGACTCTCTTCCACTTTCACCAGCTTCAAAAGCAACCTGAAAACCCATCTTTTCAGGATAGCCTATAAACTTTGGTACCCCTTCTGTCACTAAAACCCTCAACAACATGCGGGCCCCCTACCTTTGTTCTTTCCCCACCCCCTTGTAATTGAAAGCCTTGGGGGCAGGGTTCTCTTTCCCTCTGTGCATTTGTTGTCACTACTGCAGCATTAACTTGTTCTTTTTATGTTATTTTGAAACCCTTTTTTTTCCCCCTTACCGACTTTTCCCGTATCATACGGCAATGGTCGGGTGGGGGTTCCCCGCAAATTCCCTTTGGGTTACGTCACGCAATTTGCGCGCTCCAAGCGGCGCGCAAGATCGCGGCTAAACCAGCGTATATTACCGTGGCATCATGCCGACCCCCACCCCGGAGTGCGCTCGGCCGCGGGGGATTAACCCCCCGATTGCGACATCCGGTCGCGCATCGCGCTGCGGGCGGCAGGAGGGTCCGGCCCGCGATCTCGGCGCAGTAACGGCGCTGGCCCGTTACCGGTCTCTCCCCAGACAGCCCGGATCTAAATGCGCATCCGGGTTTTTGGGTGCGTCACGTGCCCCAAAATGTTGTGGGCAGCGTGACAGAAGTTGCCATGGAGCCAGGATACAGCTAAAAAAATGTTGCTGTTCCTTTTGCATGAATGACTTTCGATGTTATGCAATTCCCCCGGGGGGAAAGTGTAAAAAGTATGAAAAATTTTAAAAAAAATGTAAAAAAGTAAAACACAAACACAAAAAATAAAATAAAAAAAAGTACATCGCCTTTTTCCCCTTTTCAAACGCAAACCCCAAAAAAAGATAAAAATAAAAAAAGTCCCTATTTTTTTTCCCAGCGTAGCGACCCACCCTATAAATCTGTCATTTTAAAAATTAAACCCGTCGGGAACCCAAAAAAAAAAACAAAAAACAGTCACAAAATAGCGTTTTTGTTCACCCCGCAGCTTAAAATGGAGAAAAAAATAATAAAAAAATCATATCAACATAAAAGTTATCCCGCAAAAAAAAAAGTCCTTACAAGCTCTGTATAGGGAAAAAATTTAAAAAGTTCTGGCTTTAGAAGATACATCAAAAATTTGTTTTACACAAAAAAAAACCCTTTTTTTTTAAAAAAATTTGCTTTCAAAAAAAAAAAAATAATAAATTGGGTATCACCGTAATGTTCAACCCACGAGTAAAACTAATTGTCAGGGAAAATGCACGGTAACCCCTTTTAAAAAAATTAAAAATAAAAAACACTGTGGATTGCGTATTTTCTTCCCCCTCCTTCCAAAAAAAGATTTAAAAGCGATCAAAAATTTTGCCCCCCCCAAAAATATTCCCAATAAAAACGTCAACTCTCCCAAAAAAAAAAAGTCCCTATACAGTCCAAAACAAAAAAAATAAAAAAAGTTTTGGCTTTCAGACTGTGGTGATGCAAAAACGTGTTTTTCCCTTTTCAAATAAATGTGTTTTTATTGTGTAAAAGCAGAAAAACTTTAAAAAAAATATACAAATGTGGTTCGCTGTAATCGTATAACCTGTGAGTAAAACTAGCATGTCATTTATACCGCACATGACCGCTGTAAAAAATAAAAAATAGAAAACATCCAGGATTGCTGTTTTTTGTACAAAAGTTTCCAAAAATTTAATTTAAAAATGATCAAAGCATCATAGCCCCCATTGGTATCAAAAAAACTAAAGTCATCTTAAAAAACAAGCCCAAAAAGCACTCCATATGCAAAAAATTAAAAAGGCTATGGCGTCGGGAAATACAAACTTAAAAACGCAACTTTTAAAAAACTCGCTTTATTGTGTAAAAGTAATAAAAAATAAAAAACTATATAAAAATTTTATCATTTTAATTGTACCGACCCCCCCTGTAAGTTATCCCTCATTTATCCCCCTTATGGGAAAACTTAAAAAGAAAACCCCAAAAACAATGGGGAACTGCTTTCCCCCCCTCCATTTCCATGGCCCATGCTAAAAAAAAAAAAACGGAACACCGTGCGCCAAAAGCAAATACACCCCTTTGGGAGATCCCTGAGGGGCGTTGAACCAAAATTTGGGGAACTTCTGGGAAGGTTTTTCCCCGTTTTAGACTTTTTTGGGGGGTTTTAGATCGAATGGCCCCCCCAAAATTTTCCCAAAAGCCAAAAAGCACCCCCCTTGTACCCCCTGCCTGCGCCCAAAAACAGCAGTTTACACCCCCGTAGGGTATTGCCGAACTTGGAAGAAAATTGGTAAAAACAATTTTGGGGCTTTTTTTTTCCCAAAATTCCTTGTAAAAAAAATTTAAAAATTTTCGCTAAAAATTGCAGATTATTGGAAAAAAAAATTTTTTTTTTTTTTTTTTTCAGGCCGAACCTAAAAAAATTTTTGAACGCCTGTGGGGGAGATATTTTCTCTAACCTCTGGATAATTGTAAGGGGGGTGTGTTTCCAATATGGGTCTTTTTAGGGGTTTTATTACCCTTTTTGGAACCTTAGGGGGTCCGCAAACCTGAAAAGGCCCCAAAATAAAATTGTAATGAAATGAGGGCCCCCGAGTCCGTGGGGGCCCTCTATTTGGGGTTGTGGTTTAGCCCCAAAAATGACTAGGGCCACTATGGGATATCTCTGAAAACGGCAGAAAAATTGGGGGAACAATATTAATTTCATTTCCCTGTACATTTTCCGTATTCTTGTCAATAAAGCAAAATATTTTAAAAAAATGCAAAAAAAGTGAAATTTTGAAATTTCACTTTCCCCCTTTGCTTTAATTTCTGTGAAAAAACCTAATGGTTAATAAACTTCTAAATGCTTTTTTGAAAACTTTAAAGGGGTGTAGTTTTCTTTGATGAGGTCTTTATGGGGGTATCTAACTACAGGTAAAAAAAAAGTCACGTTGAATGGATGGCCCTAAAAATTGTATATAGCAAAATTTTTGAAAAAATTTTAAAATTTTACTAAAATTTTTTAAACCCCCCAATGTCGTAAAAAAAAAAAAAACATTTTAAAAAAATGAGCCAAAAATAAGCAGACATTGGAGATGCTGTTATAAAAATTTTGAGTGGGGAATAATACTGTCTTTCAGCAGAAATTTTTGAAATTTTAAAAATTGGGAAATTTTTACATTTTTTTACCATAATTTTATATTTTTCACAAATAAACAATATTTTTTGGACCAAATTTTTTACTTCTTATGACAATGGTTACGGAAACAACTCTGAATCCTGGATTGGTTAAAGTTTTCAAAAATTATTCCACATAAAATGACACTGACGATTTCAAAAAAAGGGCTCTGTCAGAGAGGCCAAAATGGCTCCGGGGGGTAAGGGGGTTTAATGCGCGCCCTGGGAAACAATGGGGCTCAAAAAAAAATACATAAATAAATAATAATAATAATAATAATAATGTTATGTGGAGCCTTTCACAGATTTTACATTGGAAATCAACAACTTGAAGTTACATCTATGCTGACAAAAGACTTACTGTGCTATCTCCCTAGGATTAGTGACAAGAAACTATAAAATATTCCAGTTCCAGGTAAGTTCCAGTTCTAATAACCTCCAGAAACAATTACTTATTAGTGAATGACTAAAACTTTATCTTTGTATTTTTTTACTTTTCAAAACTTTCAGCTGCCTACACTTTCTAAGATGGTTTTTGTAGTAATTTTGAAAAAAAACAAAACAAGATTGCACTCATCGACCCACCTGTTGGATGCACTGGCCAATACAACAAATTAAACAACTAAACAAACAATACCAATTGCAAAAGAACCCAAACATTGAGGGTCCTGGAAAAACCCCTCAACTCATCGAGTAGAATCCAATAACATCCTCACTTGTGTTAAAGGGTATTCCCGTTTCATTTTACTTTTAAACAGAGGCAAAGGTAAAAAAAGACATTACCCAAAAACCTTTCGTTCTGATTTTGCTTCTCTTCAGAGTTAGGAGCAGGTCTTATCTCCTACTTTTGCAGACAATCTTCCTTAGTTACTGGTCACTTATCTCTGCTGTTACAGGCTGACGCAGAGGCCATATTGATGATTCACTCCTTTCTCTGTTCCTTATCTTGGAAGACTGGAGCTCATTACTTAATAACAAGCTATAACCATTTAGAGCAACATAGCCTTGTGCACTACAGTTTATAAACTTTCAGCAGCCATGTCATAGTTACATAGTTTGTAAGGCCAAAAAAAAGACAGATGGCCAGCCAGTTCAGCCTATTGTGCTAAAGTGTTGTCACTCTATCATGATCAGCTAGGAGTAGCAGAGCTGATATGCCAATCACTGCTGTAGAACTGCCCACAGCCTGACCAGGAAGTGAGAGCCTGAAGCTGGCTCTGGCTCTTTAAAACACCAGGAGGAGACAACTCCTTTAACAAACTAGTAATAAGTACCAAAGTCTTGCTTGCTTGTTGGGTTCTGTGTATTGGTAAATGGTTAATATTTTTTACTTTTCATTACGCAATAACTCCTAATCTTGAAATGTACATGTATTGTTAATTCATTTATGTGTAAAGAAACTAAATTGCTGACGTTTGATGTTTTAATACTGTACTTAAAATTCCACACATTGTTGTAAATCCTCACAGGCAGGGTCCTCTGCTCCTCTGTACCAATCTGCTGCACATTTAGTTGATGATTATAGTACAGATTATTTGTGTTATATTTGTAGTTACACTCCTTTCTCATATGTTCAGAGCTCTGGAATTCATGGTGCCAGCCAGTGCCATAGGTATGGACATAACATTTGCAAGATTTGCAGAAAAACTCAAGCTAAGGTGGGTCTAACGCTCAAGATAGAAGATCTGTATCTTCTCATCAATATTTTACTGTGACCAGAGATGAAGGCATGACACCTGATGCTTTCAGCATTACATACCCTGTTTCTCCGATAATAAGATAGTGTCTTATATTAATTTTTGCTCCTAAACACGAGCTAAGACTTATTTTTAGGGGATTTTTTTTTCTATGAACAATAATTCACATTTATTGTTGAACAAAACATCAACATGTATTAATATATTATAGTGATTTCATCACAAACATCAGCATAAGCAGCCAAACTCTGAGTTTCATAACTAAAAATGCACTATGTCTTATTTTCGGGGGTGTCTTATTTTAGGGGAAACAGGGTATAAACTTTGGTCATCACCTTTACTCTTATTCTTTAGTCAGGGACACAGCTGTTTCCTACACAGTAGAGAGTACAGGAGTCTATTTGTATTCTGTCTGTCATGCCTGGTCAAATCCAAATCCTTCATCCTAAATCATGGTTGGACTAGCCCACTAGCACCACAACTGAAAAGAAAGGATCACGAACACTCACCTTTCCACATGGAGGTGGTCACCTTGAAGTGCTACACCTGTTAGTGTAGGGACCCACTTAAAAGTGGCAAGTGCGCTTATACACTTTGGTCAAAGAACCTAATTTTTTTACTTTTGTAAATTTTTGCTTAGGTACAGTAGATCAGTATATGCCATGTGGATGTTGTTTTTTCTTCCATGTTTGATTAAAGGGGTTTTCTCACCATGCAGTGTCAGAGAGTCCCCGGCAACCTCAGACTCACACTTCCTGGTTATGCTGTGGGTGGGTCTACAGCAGTGATTGGTACATATCAACTCTGCTATTCCTAGCATTGAAATGACTGCAGGAGATGTAAGATCTGTAGAACACTAGACTACAGCACTTTAAGGTGTTAAAATGTGTCCTTATATTAAACAAACAAAGAGGAGAGAGCGATGGTTGATAACCCAGAGAAGCTTGTATGCACTCAGAAAAGATAACTTTTCTTTTTATCTCAACAAAGCAAAATAAAAAGCAATGTATGTTATAGTAGTCATCATTTGTGAAAGTTAATCATTGTTGTGAGAAAACCCCTCTAAATAATATGTCTGTTCTTTCCTTTTTCCCTTGGTACCAGCACTCCTCCTATTTGGCCCAGGTTCTTTTTATTAGCAGAAGACTGCATAAGGGTCAGTACCTATTTTCTCTCATTCTGTTTGCTGGAAGCAGATGGAAAGGGAAGCGTTTGTGAGCTTTACTTTTTGGTTGTGGTGCTGTGTGGTGGCCATTGTTGCTGTGATGCTTTACCAGTTAGTCAAGGTGACCCAGAGCCATGGGGCTAGGCCTGGTAGCAAGGGTATTATTTTTTTGAGATAATGTCCACCCAGTTAGAAAACCATGAGCAACCACACTGTCCCGTGTGTGGAACGTACCGCACACCTGTGCACTGTTTCGGGGGAAGTACTTTTGACAAAGGGGGCAGGACTTCCCCCGAAACGTTGCACAGGTGTGCGGTACATTCCGCCCAGCGTCTGATTATCCCATTCTACCCAGGGCTCTTGGGAACGCGATGTACTGAATCGAACAGCTAATGGAAGCTGCATTATGGACACTTGAGTATACCTTTTATAACAAAAATGTCAGAGGTTTATGAAGTAATTTAAATTTGTATGTACAAAAGAACAGTTGGATTGAATGTTTCTATATGATTCACCATACCCGATCCATGTATTTTAAGCAGGGGTGTTATTGGTAGTTCCTCTTGCTGGTGTTGCTTTGGCTGTGTTCGTCATGCGGTGCTCCATCTATTAGGGCTTTTCCTCAGGGCACAGGTTATTTGACAATTTTTCAGATGGTTTGTGGCTTTACAAACCATCTAAAAACCAGCAAGCAACGCTCCCCTATAGACTTCAATAGAAAATCCATGTAGCAGTCCCCATTGCACGGATTCTCCGCCAGACGGTTTTTGACACCACCTGTGGTCCGAAAAACTTAGAACATGTTCATTCTTAAACCCTATTTTCAGACAGAACATGAATATGTGGGTGCAAAAGGGGACGGCTTGAATCCAGATACTGCGGCGAAAACCGTTCCCCTGCAAGCCAAAAAAGGCCAAATACCTGTCAAAAAATCTGACCGGTATTTGGTCTTTGCCGTGTAAATGCAGCCTTAGTGTAGGGACCCACTTAAAAGAGTCATCATGAAGAGGCAAGTGGGCTTATACACTTTGATCAAAATATTACTAAGAACCTTATGTTTATTTTTGTAAATTTCTGCTTACCAGCAGTAGATCGATCTATAGCGCGTGAATGTTCAACTTCAATCTATGTCCTTTTCTCTCCCATGTACAAGTGTTTCTAACTTAGTTCATGGTTGAAATAAACATGTCAAGGAATCACTATCTTTTGTGTAAAATATACACTGGTACGTGAAAACCATGAAGTTAACCAGGGGCGTTGCTAGGGTCCTAATACATTCGGGGCACGGGCCCTTTGTTAGCAGCGAGTGTAAGGAACAATCGCTGTCTGCCATGCATAGAGTGGGCTTATCGCGTGAGCCCGCTTTATACATCCTTTATGCCATTTAGATGTTCAGGGACATCCATATGCATGAAGGGGTGAATTAAACCCCGCCGCTAGCTTCCAGCTGCAGAGACTCTGCTCTTGACTCCCTTACTGGTGGTCTCTCAGACAACATACCCCATCCTCCCAGCCCACGGCCTACAGCATTGTCCCACTCCTACATCCTGCTGAATTCAAAATATAGGTTGCACCCTCATTTTCTTCTCAAATTTTGGGGCACAAAAGTGCCTCTTATAGTCTGAAAAATCTGGTATATGTGGTGATGTAGTTTAACTCCTAAATAACACAGCTGTTTTCCATTTTTTTTCTTCTAATAGCCATAACTTTTTTCATTGGTGCTGTTCTGAGGCTCATGGGACTTTTTGGTTGCTTTTTATTCAATTTCTTGCACAGTGGGATGAACAAAAATGTTTGTTTTTTTAAATTTTTGTAGAAGTGTTCATGGAGGGGGTAAAATATCAGTTTTATAGCGCAGGGTTTATACGCACACAGTGATGCCAAATATGTGTACTTTTTTTTTTACAATTTTTCATTGACAAGCATTTGTTATGGGGAAAAGGTTATTTATGTGTTTTTTTTTTTGTTTGTTTTTTTCACTTTTTACTTGGTTGACCACTTTAATACATCAGACTATCTCACTGCAGATGGCCCCTACCCAGCTGTTACACACAGGGACAGTATATACACAAATGCAACACACAGGTAAATATTGGACATGTGTATATACTGTTCCTGTGTGTATATACAGTATATTATATACACACTAACACACAGTAAATATATAATTTATATATATGATTATATATTATATATAAGTATATATTTATTTAAATATATATATATTATATATAGTATATATATATAATATATATATATACACTAACATGTACTTCACACAGGGACAGTATATACATGTATAATATTTATCTGGGTGTTACATTTGAGTATATACTGTCCCTGTGTGAAGTACATGTTTGTGTTTGTGTGTGTGTGTGTGTGTGTGTGTGTGTATATATGTATACATATAGTGGTGTAGTGTGTATATGAATATATATACTGCAATATACACACAGGAACAGTATATACACATGTCCAATATTTAACTGTTACATTTGTGTATATACTGTTCCTATGTGTATGTATATACTAATATACTGTACCTCTGTGACACAGGTCCAGTATATGAGTATAGACATATGAGGTGGGGGCACAGCCCTCCATCCTGCCTCAGGACATACCTTATGCAGGGTCACTGGGGTCCTAGAAGCTCCTGGGCTGTTTAGGCAGCTCTGGAAGACTTGAGGAAACCAGAAGCTCGTTCTGGTTTCCATAGTGATGGGGCCGACGATCTGCTGTAGGAGCCGACAGGGAACCTTGCTGTAGGTGCGGTAGCTCCGGGGGAGGGCTGAGAAGGGAGTACAGAAGAGGAGGAGGGGCTGCTCTCACTGAGTGCTGAGGCTCTGGTGGTGGGCGGAGCTTCTCACTGCAGCGAGCAGAGAGAGTGAGGAGACTAATCCTTCGGGGCAGAAGGCTTTACATCCGGGGCTTCTGCCCCGAATGATACTGCCTAGCGACGCCCCTGAAGTTAACACTAACTTTATGAGCGTTACATAAAAACTGTCTTGCAGAATCTTGAGTCTTATGACTTTCTGACTCATTATTTGAAGCTCTACTAACCAATGCAAAATCTGTATATGTGTCCCACCACCAAGAGTTCATGTAAAGTGCTGCAGATCTCTTGAGTAACAGAGAGGTTATTGAACCCTTACAGTAACCAGGCCCTTTATACAACTTTATACAACCTTCTGTCCTTCCTTGTAGATTGTCCTCTCTCTTCTGTACCGGTTGTTAGTCATGTATCGTTACCATTATACTTATTTGACATATGTTATGTATGTAACCCCCGCTCAAATGTACAGCGCCTTGGAACTAATGGCGCTGTACCATAAATAATAATAACTACCCTGTCACTATCTATATATATGCCTCTACAATCTTAAATGGGTTGTCTCACTATAAGGATTGCTTTGTATGTTAAAGATCCTGCAAAAACAAGTCACTTTGCAATATATGTCCATTAACAGTGTCCTACCTATTTTGAGATATCCCCTCTTGTATGGACTGCTTCAGCTCATCAGGTCTCTATAGCTACTGACCTGTTTGATCTCTGACCTGTTTGATGGCAGCGCTGGTTGCTATAGCTACAGACCTGGCTTCTAATGCAGCCTAGTAGAAGTCAGTAAACACGCCCCTGAATTCAAAATGAAATCAAGAAAACAGGACTGAGGAATGAATCAATGTAGTGAGACAACCCCTTTAAATGTCTTTCTACACTTTATTGTAAGGTTTGTAACATATTATTATTTTACTTTGAACACCATAATGTAATATACAAACTTGTAGCTGTTTTTATGTAAATGAGTAGATAGATGGAATACATGTACTTAACCTACAAAGCAGAAAACAAATATATACTGGCCATCCATTCTTTCCCACATATCTCGATGTAACAGGCATAACTCCTACATTGATTATTTTCAGCATACTGGGACCAAAGTTCCCGTTCATTTCATCATTCATTGTATTTCATACAGATCTCTGAATTTCGCTTGCATCCTACATGTCGGCTCAGCATTTCTGTAGAATGCCAGCTATGTGTGCAGTTTTATAACTGTTTGGATATGGAACGCTTTGTTGTTCTTGCTCAGTAATCTATTTATAAGAACATGAAATATACTGATAATTAAAGTAGTCAGCGGTCATGTCAGTGTTCACTGGATTCTTAGAATGCCTTGACCCTTACATTTGTAGGAAATGTAGTACATGGAAAACATCAACATGTCAATGTGATATGACAAAGAATGGGCACATTTATGTACAAGGGTTATAGAGAAACAAGAACGATAGAAGATGGATGTGGGCATATTGCTAAAGGGACACAGCCAAAGGAATATTGAGTATAAAAATCCGGTGCATTCAAATACAATCTGTTATTCTATGGAGGCAGCACTTTAAAGCTGGGGAAAGACTACAATGTTCTGGGATGACTGAGGGGAAGTATAGCAAAATGTCTGCTCCTCATTTTCTCACACACTTCATTAAGTTCAGAGATGTTTACTTTCCCAGCAACTCATGGACTTTAAGGAAACCCCTAGAGTCAGCACTAAAAAAAAATCCACAATTATTTTAAGACATATTGAGAGAACTAGTATTTACCATAGCTATGGAAAGTGACATAAAGGGGAAACTGTAATAAAAACATCTAATCAGCAAAATCAGTGATTTTTATTTTGAATCCCATTACTATTGTATGTTATTGTGTTTTATTGTATTTTAAGATACAGATTGTAATAGATGCTGTAGAAAAAGTGCAATCATAAGATATATAGTGAAACAGCCTAAAAGATCCTACAAAAATCTTCTTTAAGAAACTTGCTGTCATATGTTGGGCTGTGGACGCATTCGTGCCCCTGTGCGCTCGCCTGCGCCAGGAATGAGTGGTGCCGTGGTCCGCGTATCAGGCCGCGGGTGCACTCATTCCTCTGGGCGCATATACTTACCCAACCGCACTCCTGCTTCCATGCGTCCCCCTGCCGGCTGGTGCGCGCGTCCCTGCTCCTTTGGGCGCGCGTGTCGGCTGGCTCACTTTTGAACGGTTAGTGTGCCGGTAATTGGTTGATTGCCGGCCGCTGACCCTGTATAACGACTCCACCTCCAACATGCCTCCACCTCCAACATGCTCTATGCCTATAGAGAAATCGGTCAGAAGCCACGTCCGTGTCTCCCGTGTACCGAACCTCTTGCTCTTGTTTTCTGACCACGAACCTTCGCCGCCTGTCCTGACCTGCCTGCCTGTCTCCGACTATGAGTTTGCCTGATAACTTTGTACCTCGCTGAACCTCGGCTGCCTCCGCAAGCAAGTCACGCCAGGGGTAGCGACCTGGTGGAATTCCGCCACAACAAGTCCATCCTGCTTTGCGGTGGGCTCTGGTGAGTACCGGGACCCACTTAGACTCCGCTCCCTGGCGTGGTCCATGCCACCGCTTTTGGTGGTCCAGTGGATCCACACTCCACTCGCCGTTACACTTGCGACAGGCACAAGTCCTTCTCTATTAGGCTACGTCTATACGCACTGGTTTACAGTCAGATTTTATGTTAAAAAAACGATAACGGGTTGTAAAATACTTGTTCGAGTTCTATAATAGAATACAAATGTATTTTACTTTTTCCGTGTAGATGTAACCTTCGGGTTTCTTATAAAACAGCAGCATAGCTAGAACTTTTGACATCTGGGGCGATCCCTGAGTTTGCTCCAACTCTCGCATTTTACTGACCACAACCACATTTTGGGTCACACCTCTATTTTCATCTGCTCCTCCTCACATTCATAAATCATAATTGCCACTTAATGAAATCATGTTTTTATGTAACAAAACTCTAAGAGCCAAAACTTTTTTCTTTTTTAGTTGGTGGACCTGTGTAATAGCTTTTTATTAGTGGGAGAAGTTGATGTTTTCATGGTGTCATGCTGGAGTACATAAGTGTTTTGATCATTTTCTGTTTTTTCTTTTGAAATAGTGGCCACTAAAATGGAAACCCAACAGGTCCCATTTTAGTCCATGGTGTCTGTCGGTTACCGTTGGTGTCCATCATTTTACAGACCTGGCACCGCTGCTGCACCAGAGGCTCCAAACAAAAAATTCGGTGCAGATATAAACCAGGCCTTAGTTTTCTTTTTACTAAATTCTGCAGTTTTATTGTTGTAAAAACAGGATACAGATCCTAAATCGTGCTGCAGAAGAAGCTATTATCAAGCCTGTCAAAAGGAACCACATTGTAATAAAAGCTACACAATCCAGTATTCAGCATCTGCCTCCCCCAACTCCTTTATATCCTTTAGACCCAGATTTTAGAAACTGTCACCGGTGTGTGGCCAATAAGCCACACACCAGCTTGAACTATTAGTGTGCACACAAATAGACAATGTTAAATAGCTTGTGCCCTTGGAATATAAATGTAACAGGTATTGTTCGGGGGTTCAAACAGATGTCCCAATTAGTTACCTGCACTATTTCTGTGAAGAGTCATTACAATTCCTTGGGAGAACTGGATCAATAAGCCAATAAACCTTGATGTATATTCTTTCATTCATCTTGCAAAATGTAATTGAATTCAGCTGAACAAGTGTTTCCGCTAATAGTAGTTTGCATTCCACCATTAACCCCCATGAGCACTTCATTGATATTCTTTTCTCTACACACAAATCACAACCTTTTTCTTCACCTTAAACTAGCAGGAAGTGCCCATCTAAGACCTGGTTCACATCTGCATCATACGTTCTGTTTAGAGCCTCTGTTACAGAGGTGGTGCTGGATTCGTTATGTGACGACACCAACTGTGCCGCACAGACCCCTTTGACTACCATGGTGTCCCTCAAGTTTCCTTCATGGCATCTGTTGATTTAGCAAAAAATATTGTGCTGCATGCTGTGCTATTTTTCCTGTCATTTTCGGAGAATGCAGATGTGAACCTAGCTGAAAGGGAACGTGTCATCAAAAATGAGTCATTGTTTATGTCCCATTTTTGAGTTAAACACATTTTTTAGGACTTTTTGGTTGTTTTTTTAAATTTTTCATATCACGTTCAATATTTTGAAATAATTCTTAAGTATTGCAGTTTTCACTTTGGCCACTAGGCTTTGTTTGCACTGCTTTAACAGCAGTCAGAGAGATGCTTTAAAGCAGCTTCATGCACGTAGGAGACTTAAGACTGACTCAGTCTCATTCACTTCTACAGGAGAGTTTTCTAGTCATGCTCTGTTACCTGGGAAGAAGTCACTGTGCAGGGAGGTGAAAGGGTCAACTGTGACTATCTCCTCTTGTGACTGGTGGATCCTGTGTTATCTATCACTAGTGTCTCCTTTCAGTTTGACCCTCTATGTGCTGATAATGAGCAGACAACTGAGAATCTTTCTGTACAGAACAGGAAGTGTCAGACTATTATTAGGCCTAGTGGTCAAAGTGAAAACTGCAGGACTTAAGAATGATTAAAAAATGTTGAAAGTGATATGGAAAATAAAAAAAATATATAACCAAAAATATAACATAAAAATGTGAGTTAAACAATAAGTCATTTTTAATGACACATTCCCTTTAACAATATAGATGCTCATCCTACTGTTTCCTACATCCTATAGCCCATCCTCACGTTTATTTCTATCATTTTTTAAAATATGTTTTAATCTGTATTTAGTATTTACTACAAATCGGCAATGCTTCCATAAATTCTACTTTGATTAATTTTGGACTTCTAATGAAAACATAATCTTTGACCTACCAGAACACAGAAGATGCATCAGTTGCCAGTGAATCAACCTGAATTTCTTCAGAGATCATAGAACCACGTCTCATCTCCTCCAACTATTATTCTCTGTCTTTTATGTAAAAATAACTTCACAAACTTGAAAAAGATATATTCAAAGTTCAACCTGTATCCCACAGGCTCGAGAGAGAGATTACATAATCCATGAATCTTCTATTTGGTGCTATTTTTTCATCTTAATAAAGGCCACTATACATAAAACCACCTGTCTCCGGTCTAGTATCGTACAGGTCAACTTGTGTTGCAAAACACAGCAAATCAAGGCATGTACTCCACAAAACCTCTGAAGGCATTTTGTGGTATATGGCACCAAGACAGTCATTTAAAGGGGTGCTCTTACCATGTTATTTCACAGAGCCACATCCAGCTTTAGGCTTACACTTCTTGGTTAGGCTGTGGGTAGGTCAACAGCTGTGATTGGCACGCCTAGCTGAGCCTGTTAGAGGGACGCTAGTGATGGAGGTTTCTAAACAGCAGGGCACAAGTCTACAGACTTCTGAAGGGTTAAAGTTTGTCAGTAAGTACCATAAACAAACTCCTGCACTGCTGACCACACCATTTTAGCCAAGACTGCTGGAGTAGAGACAGGTGGTTAGCAGCCTAGGGAAGCTTGTGCACACAAACAGGAGATAAGAACGGCTCCAAGGGCCCATTTACATGGCACAGGACAAATACTAGTCGGTTTATCGAACCGGCATTTGCCCGGTTTTTGTGCCGTGCCCACGGCCGCGGAAGGATGGCTTTTCTCTGCGATTAGCGGAGAAAACCCCTCCCCCTTCACATAGACATGGTCATATTCCGCCCAAAAAACGGATGGAAGAATGAACATGTAGAATGTGTTTCGGAGGGGGGGGGGGGTGGCAGTCTGAAAAACCGCCAGGCGGAAAACCCGTGCAGTGGGGACTGCTGCGCGGGTTTTCCATAGCGCCCTATGCAAAAGTTTGCGGCCAGTTTTTCAGACGGTTTGTAAAACAGCAAACCATTTGAAAAACTGGCCGCAGACCGGTGCCGTGGGGACATGGCCTAACTGAAAAGAAGCAAAATCAGAACAGCACTGTATTTGGTAATAGTTTTTATTTACCTTTGCCTACATGTTTAAGGCTAATTTAATCTAAGCTAATGAGGTGGGAATACCCCTTTAAGTCATGTAAGTGCCACAAAAGCTTGGTCGAACTGAAGTATAGAGAACTTGGAGACCATGGACGACATGTCAGAAAAGAGGTGCCTCCACGCCGGTTTTAAGGTGCATTAAATGAATGTATAGTGCGCCTGAATAAATGAACCTGTCAAAAATTTGCCGTTTGGTACATCTTGCATAGTATAATTGATGCACCTAATCTAGGTGCAGAGCATAATGTAGGTGCATAGTATATAATTGGTAGCATATTTGATGCGCCTACTTTAGTCACATTCAAATGTGTCATGCCTGGCATATAATGCACCTAGTTTTGGTGTACAACAGTTTATTTATATAGAGAATCGGGCGACAACAGTTTTCTGGTGCAAAATACACCAAAAAAATGACGCAGCCCTAATGAGACATGTCGCCCCAATGTCTTCACCACAAACTCTGTCACGATTGTAAAACCATATCTAAACAGTTTTGCACTTTTACAGGGCCCATAATTCTGCTAAAAGAGACTACATTCATTAGGGAATACCATCGCTCTGCAACAATGTTTAGGTTAGGTGTTATCTGTCAATGTAACATCCACATGACTGACAGGACCTTTCATGTATGTTCACACAATGAAATTCAGCGCTGAAAATGTCAGCGCCAAATCACCATTTTCTCCTCACCTGCAATACCGCACTTATAAGCGCAGAATTGAGACAACACTGATTCTCCCAGTCCGATACTGATAACACGTAAGTATATATTTACCCTAAAACTATGGTTGCCACTGAAGAGGAGGATGTCCCAACGTACGTTTCATGTTAGGGCTTTGTCAAGGGATCTTTTTCCAACCTTATCTTCTATGTTACTGTGTTAAAAAGCTCATATCCTTATGGTTTCCCATTTTTCTTGCTTCCAACACATCAACTTCACAAACGGAATGTACAATTGCTGCCTATATACCCGACCATGGAAAGGTGCCATAAAAATGTTAAACGTCATTGGTTGATCAACATATATACAAAGAGCAGGCTACAAATTTAGTCAGAATATCTGTACTTACATTGCATACATTCTGTATGCACAAACAAAACTAAAATCAGCAGCCATGTGGGCAGTTATGTATCCTTTTCACCAAAATTAACAATATTTTTGACTAATTCCTACAGGCAATTTCTGATGCTAAACACCAGTACATTGCTCTAATTTCAGATACATACTTGAGATGTGTAACACATGGATAATAAATGTCCTATTGTCATGGGGAAGAGGTAACAGAAGATAGTATGTACAGTACAGTAATGTTACAGTATAGAGACAGTGCTGTTATAGAATGGATAATAAATATGGAAGATGGATGGTGCATGGATAATTAACACAGTAAGGTCATAGTGTAGGTAAAGAGGAACCAGTGATGTCGCAATACACTGATAGTAATACAATTAAATCAAATAATAAATAAATAATAGAGGTAATATACATTTTGATGCAATAGTACAAGGATAATGGGGTCTCAATGTAGAGATTGTGCCCACATTGATGTCACAGTGCAATTGTTATAACAGTGATATAAAGCATACAGTGGTTATGCAGAAATACTAAAAAAATTATATGACAAATAAATGATACAGCATGCATGAATGAGGAGCTTAGTGGTGTAATGAGGGCAATGCCTATTGTGCAATTCTTACTCTGCTGTGACATTACTTACTGCATTGCCCTGTAGTATTCATGACACAGGGATGAAAAGCATAGTTATGTCATATGTGAGGTATAATGAACACAGTGATTTCAGATCTTAAAGGAGGATTCCCACAATGTAAAATCCACTGCACAGGTCAGCTCTCAGCTACCTGCAAGCCAACTGTGCATGAGAATCCGGTGGACAGGGCTTGCAGCCATCATCCTCATTCAGTTCATTTCTGAATATAGCTGAAAAGGTGTACTTGGCTATATTCAGGAGCTCCCATAGAAGTGACTGGAAAGGATAGCTGCAGGCATCGCCCACCACTCATGCATGGTTGGCTTGCAGCTGAGAACCGACCTGTGAAGTGGATTTTACTTAGTGGAAACCCAGATTTAAACCAGTACCATTGTGTACATTTTTGTGTTTACTTAAAGGGGTTGTCTCACTACACTGATTCAACTTACCTCAGTCCTGTTTTCTTGGTTTCACTTTGAATTAAGGGATATGTTTACTGGCTTCCACTAGGCTGCAGTAGAAGCCAGGTCTGTAGCTATAGCAACCAGTGCTGACAGCCTATCATGAGAGATCAAACAGGTCTGTAGCTATAATGATCCGAGGAGCTGATGCAGCCCATACAAGAGGGGATATCTCATAATAGATAGGACACACTTAATGGACATATATAGCAAAGTAACTTGTTTTCACAAGATCTTTAGCATAAAAAGCAATTCTTGTAGTGAGACAACCCCTTTAACTATAGTTAAAGGCATTGTCTTGTAAACAAATACGAAGCATCAGGTTGCTAGCCAAAGTCTGAGACTTGTGCCAAATTGTGCTTTCCCTGGGATACATGTAGCCTACCTTCTCTGCAGCCCAGCAGGAGCATTTCCTGTTAGACAGCTGCTTCACTTTGCCATATAAAAACTACAAGCTCCTGGATATTTTGCTGTGCTTTGTTTATCTTTCTCCCTCCCAAACTCAGTCTCCCTGCACGCCCCCTGATCCCTAACTCATGTTGAAGATCCTGGGAGGCAAGACCAAAGGGGTGTGGTTTCAAAGGCTGCCCTGAAAAAACCACACCCCTTTGGTCACATAAACCTACTGAGATTCCCATTATAAAACTACTGGTCGAACTGTTGAAGATTCATAGAAAATGTAATAAAATCATCCAACTTTGTAAAAAATATTTAGAAAATATTTGTTTTTCCTTCGTACAGCCTTTTTAATAAATTATTTTTTTTTTCTGTAAAAAAGCATTTTCCAAAGAATGAAAAAAAACTGATCTAGGGATTAACTATTTTCACCAGCTACTGCTCTGTAAGGCTATATTCACATGGCTTATTATTCGCCGGGTGTTTTGGAACCACGTGCTGATCAGCGTGTAATCCTAAAGCACCGGGGGATGGGTGGAGGTTGGCCGGGCACCACCCACATAGACATGCATTGTCATTGGTGCATAATCATCGCTAACAATTGACATGTCAATTATCGCCCTGCGCGTACAATACGATGTTGTACGTGCGGGGAGATGATGCGTAATCCACAGCTCTCTATAAGAGCTATGAATTACCGTAATTGCGGCGCGCATTTCGCCGCATGTAAAGCGCAATATGCGCTGAAATGGCCGTCGAAATACGCCTCAATTTAACCCGTGTGAACATACACTTATTCTGTCACAGGGTAATCAATTCTTTACCGAAGGGAATAGTACCTGATCTTGTCCTCCCTGTGATCCTAGTTTATCTATCATTGGTTTTTTGGGTTTTATGTTGGATCAATCAGTTTGCAAGTAAAACGTTTTTGCAGAACACCATACTGTCTTTGGAAACATCTTCAATTCTATAGTCATAACTGCAGCTTCTTTTTAGAAGGATGTTGACAAGAGCAAGATGTGAGTTATCAGTGTTTATCAGACACTAATTTCTGTATGTGCTGTTTTATCTTTACTTATCAAACACTATGTGCAATCTGTAGTACATGATGTCACCAGTACAGTATGTGTGATTCTACATAACTATAATTACATGCTGTGCAGCTCTAGTGTACACTATGTAATGTATTGTCCTATATTAATATGGCATGTTATGAATGTTGATGTCTATTTACATTCTTTACATATGGATAATATTTTTGTCACCTGAATTTCCCCCTCTAATTATAACTGTTGATCAGTAAAATCAATAGTGCTCACCTTTGACTATCATACAACCCAATGGTAGCACGGGAGCAATAAAAAAACTTTTTATTTTTATACATAATAATCTGTACA
Organism: Phyllomedusa bahiana; assembly: GCA_025379985.1. Taxonomy (NCBI): domain Eukaryota; kingdom Metazoa; phylum Chordata; class Amphibia; order Anura; family Hylidae; genus Phyllomedusa; species Phyllomedusa bahiana. The sequence goes on along the minus strand of JAODAL010005530.1, from coordinate 19,050 downwards.
ATCAGGTTCTCCCAGTCAAGTACAGTGAATAATTTATTTCCAGGAATTACAAGAAGCAGTCAGACTGCCTGTGAATTCCCAAAGCCCACCCTTAGAAACTGGTTTACGAAATTAATTTGCAGTCATACAGTTCTGGGAATTGAACTCTAAATTACAATACTGAACTCATTAAAATGAACGCGAAAGCTTTATGTATGTGGTAACTTTAAGGGGCTATAAAATCTTGTGATTACCTAATTCGTAACAATTTCATTGAGAAGCACATTTGTTGCAACCTATGGTTTTATTTAAATGGGTGATGTAATACAGGAGATGTATAAATAATGGAGACGTTTCCTGAGAGTTTCCAAATACTAACATTTTCTCACGATACTAAATTATGACTAAAATACAAACATAAAACACATAAAAATGTGTTAAAAAAAAGTTTATGTTGATATGACATACCACAGGGAGCACTCTTTTTTTTTTATTTATTAGGGTTGTCTATCCATTTTCCCTACCAGGGCATATGGATGTCATTCAAAGGGTTCCTCCACTTGGGAGCCAGAACGGAGAGCTGCTACATAAGGAACTTTTACTCAGGAATACCTGGCTCACCCATGTATTACAACATTTTTACTACAGAGGCCAATTAAAACTCTTGGCAATAATAGCTGTATTTTGATGGTTTCTGAAGCCAGATCTATTGTAATCAGTCAATCTAGACTTATAGTTTTAGAACAAGGGTTATCAAGTTTGTATAAATCCTTTACAATAAAAGCCTTACCATAACACTTCAAATAGATGTTTTATTTCAGACTTTTAGGGTGACATGTTCCATTAAGGCAATGATATGCTATACACCTGAGTTATTGTCATGATTCACGGTTCCCTGCTGCCGTCGGCGTGCCCGTGTCTCTCGTGTCCTGGCCGCTGCTGCGACATTCCCTGGTGTCCCTGTCTCTTTGCACGCACCTGTCCTGGCTCCTGCCACTCCTGAAGCCTCACCATCTCTGCTTCCTCCAGCTCCCAGGCATCCTGTGCGCACACGTGTTCCCTCTAGGGGCACGCGCCCGACACTGCACTCTTTTTAAGAGACTGTGCTCCTTGGTCCGGCCCTTTGACTTGTGACCTCTGCTGTCTTAAAGAGCTTCCTTCTCTAGCCTGGTGGTCAGTTCGTTGTTGTTATCTAGCACTAGCGCTCGACCCCTTGGCTGCTACATTGCTGCTATTCTCTATACGTTTATTTGCACATTTACCTGTTGAACACCTGCTGGCCAATTCCTGCTGCCTGACCTTGCCTAGTCTACTACCTACCTGGACTGTGCTAAACGTTCTCTGGCTATAAATGGACTGGCATCCTGTGCGCACATGTGCTCCCTCTAGGGGCGCGTGCTTGGCCTTGCCTAGTCCGCTACCTACCTGGACTGTGCCAAACGTTCTCTGGCTATACCTGGACTGTCACCCATTTAACGGCTACACCTGTGGTGGCCTGTCTCCGTTCCTGTACCATCAACCCAGACCTGCACTTCGGCTACCCACCGCCTGCATTTACCATCTGCTCCCGCGGTGGGCCCAGAGGATCCGTCATACCTGGACCATCAGCGTGCCCGTTTCTCTCGTGTCCCGGCTACTGCTGCGACATTCCCTGGTGTTCCTGGCTCTTTGCACACACCTGTCCTGCTTCTGCCACTCCTGAAGCCTCACCATCTCTGCTTCCTCCAGCTCCCTGGCATCCTGTGCGCACATGTGCTCCCTCTAGGGGCACGTGCTTGGCCTTGCCTAGTCTGCTACCTACCTGGACTGTGCCAAACGTTCTCTGGCTATACCTGGACTGTCACCCGTTTAACGGCTACACTTGCGGTGGCCTGTCTCCATTCCTGTACCATCAACCCAGACCTGCACTTCGACTACCCACCGCCTGCATTTACCATTTGCTCTCGCGGTGGGCCCAGAGGATCTGTCATACCCGGGCGTTTCCAGCCAGCCTGGTTGGAATTGCTACAGTACGAACTGACCATACATTATGGATCCCACCGAAGTGACTCTGCCTGACCTCGTAGCCGTGGTGAACTGTCATGGCATCAACCTCGAGCAATTGTTGCAGATGCTCACCACCTGTTTGGACGAAGTCGTGTCTGCACTGACACCTACGCCTGCTCTGCCATCTGATGTGGTTCCGCCTCAGTCTGCCTTGTCCAGTCCTAGCCTGCCCCTACCTCTGCCTGCCCGTTATTCTGGAGATCCTCATGCGTGTGGCGGCTTCCTCAACCAGTGCACTATCCACTTTGAGGTCCTGGCTCATCAGTTCCATTCTGACCGTGCCACGGTCGCCTTCTTCATCAGCCTGCTCTCAGGTGAAGCATTGGCCTGGGCTTCACCTCTTTGGGACAAAGGGAATCCGCTGACAGGGGACCTCCAGGAGTTCCTGAGCGCCTTCAGAAAAGTTTTCGAGTTACCTGGACGCAACACCTCAGCTGCATCATCTCTGCTCCGCTTCCGTCAAGGTGACTCTACAGTGGGCCAGTATGCTATTCAGTTCCGTACCCTAGCCTCCGAGCTTGCCTGGAACAACGAGGCCCTCGCTGCTGCCTTCTGGGGGGGTCTCGATGGACGCATCAAGGACGAGTTTGCTGGTCGTTACCTACCTACCACTCTTGACAACCTCATTGCTTTGGCTACCCGGATCAACATCCGTTTTGCGGAGGGGAGTTAGAGCTTTGCCAACAGCCTGTGTCCTCTCGTCCTCACAAGCTTCTGCCTTGCCTTTTACTTGAGACCCTGACTCAGCCTCGCCTGGCACCTGCGTTTTTCAAGATGAGCCTATGGAGGTCAACCGCACTCATCTCTCCATAGAGGAACGCACCCATCGACGCAGCTTAAACTTGTGCCTGTACTGTGGTGGTGCTCATCGCTATCTGAAGAACTGCCCAGTTCACCCAACTGCACCCCGGAAACCTCAGTGCCATGGTGTTGTGGGCGAAGTTACCCTGAATAATGGTGCACCTGCTCCCCGTCTGACCACTCCAGTCACTCTACGTTTTTCATCTGGTGCTGCTTCTGAAGTTCCCGCTCTTCTGGACTCCAGCTCTTCCGAGAACTTCATCCATCCGTCCCTACTGGAGAAGTTCTGCCTGCCTGTCTCCCGTCTTGAGAAGCCCCTACATTTCTCTTCAATCAATGGGGAGATCCTGAAGGAGCCAGTCCTGTTCCGTACCCAGCCTGTGTCTCTACAAATTGGAAGTTCCCACCAGGAAAAGATTTCCTTCTATGTCCTTCCAAGTTCGTCTGCTGCAGTCCTGCTTTGGCTTCCGTGGTTTCAGCTTCACAGCCCATCCATGGACTGGAAAACGGGCGAAGTTGTCCAATGGGGCAAGCATTGCCACTCTTGCTGTCTCAAGCCCGCCCATCTGGAGCAACCCTGCCCTCCCGTTTCTCTGCCCGTTTGTTCTGCTATGCCGGTGGAAAATCCGCATCTGCAAGAAGAGCCTCTGATCTGCAAAGACACCTCTGACTCCCACTCACCCCACCCCCGGCCTACTGTTTCTGCTTCTTCTCCCCAGGTCCAAGAAGTTTTCCGGGACTCTCTGGACACCTCCTTTGAAGACAGTTCTTGAGATACCGAGGAGGAGGTTGTTACCCCTGGCTGTTTTGTGGGTACCTGGCTAGCCCGGAGGGGAGGGCTTAAGGGGGGGTACTGTCACGGTTCACGCCGTGGTCCCTGCTACGGACCGTCAGCGTGCCCATGTCTCTCGTGTCCCGGCCACTGCTGCGACATTCCCTGGTGTTCCTGGCTCTTTGCACACACCTGTCCTGGCTCCTGCCACTCCTGAAGCCTCACCATCTCTGCTTCCTCCAGCTCCTTGGCATTCTGTGCGCACACGTGCTCCCTCTAGGGGCGCGCGCCTGGCACTGCAATCTATTTAAGAGACTGCTCATTTTGTACGGCCCATTGACCTATGACATCTGCTATCTTAAGGAGCTTCCTGCCCTAGCCTGGTGGTCAGTTCGTTGTTGTTATCCAGCACTAGAGCTCGACTCCTTGGCTGCTGCATTGTTGCCGTTCTCCATACGTTTACCTGCACGTTTACCTGTTTACTTGTTGAACACCTGCCGTGGCACCTGCTGGCCAATTCCTGCTGCTGGCCTTGCCTAGTCTGCTACCTACCTGGACTGTGCCAAATGTTCTCTGGCTATACCTGGACTGTCACCCGTTCAACAGCCACACCTGCGGTGGTCTGTCTCCGTTCCTGTACCATCAACCCAGACCTGCACTTTGGCTACCCACTGCCTGCATTTACCATCTGTGCCCGCGGTGGGACCAGAGGATCCGTCATACCCTGGCGTTTCCAGCCTGGTTGGAATCGTTACAGTTATGGTATGCGCCTAGAATAGGCGCATCAATTTTTTCTATGCTATGTAAAGAACACGCCAGATTTTTGACAGGATCATTCATTCAGGGGCACTATACACTCATTTAGGGCGACATGTCGGAATAGATGCACCTTCATGCCAGTTTTAAGGCACATTAAATAAGTGTATAGTGCACCTGACTGAATGACCCTGTCAAAAATCTGGCATGTGCTATACCTTGTATAGTAAAATTGATGCACCTAATCTAGGCACATAGCATATCATTGCTAGCATATTTGATGTGCCTACTTCAAGGGCGCATTCAAACATGTCGTGCCTGGCGTATAATGCGCCTAGCTTTGGTGTATTACAGAGTAAAGGGCATCAACTGTTTTTTGGCACAAAATACACCAAAAAATGGCGCAGCCCTAAAGGGACATGTCATCCTAAATGTACCTTAAAACTGGCGTGGCAGCGCCTCTTTTCTGACATGTTGCCCTTAGACTTTAAAGAGAACTCGTGACATCTTCTGCCATGTCTGAGATAATACTTCTCTTATACACACATGGACAAAATTGTTGGTGCCCTTCCATTGAGTAAAGAAAGAAAATCGCACAATGGTCACTTGAAACTAACAAAAGTGATAATAAATTTTAATGTACTGAAAATCAACTAATGAAAATCAGACACTGCTTTTAAATTGTGGTTCAACCGACTCCTCATGAGAAAACTGCTCCAGCTGCCTCAGGTGTGAAGTTGCCTTCTCCAGACTGCTGGAATCAGCTCCTGTCACAAATGTTCAATAGGATTTAAATTAGGGCTCATAGAAGCCACTTCAGAATTGTCCAATGCTTTGCTCTTAGTTAATTCTTGGATGTTTTTACCTTTGTGTTTTAGGTCATTTTCATGTTGGAGGACCCATGACCTGCGAGGTAGACCTAGATTTCTGACACTGATGTGTACATTTCTCTCCTGTATGTGTTCATAAGTCTTGAGATTTTATTGTGTCCTGCACATGACAAGACAACCTGTGCCAGATGCAGCAATGGTGCCCCAAAAAATAACCAAGCCTACTCAGTGTTTCACAGTAGGTACACTTTTATTTTCTTTGTATGCTTAATTTTTGCCTTTGTGGACATAAAACTGATGTGACTTGCCAAAAAGCTTCGGTTTTGTCTTATCTAGCCAATCGACATTGTCCTAGATTTGTGACTTGTCCACATGCATTTTGACAAATTCCATTCTTACTTTTTTATGATTCGCTTTCAACAGTGGTTTCCTCCTCTGTTGTCTATCATTAAGTCCACTTTAGCAAAGACAGCGACAGATGGTGCAATTTGACACTGATGTATCTTGACCTTGGTGTTCATCTCTAATCTCTTTGGACGCTGTTCTGTGCGCTTTGGTTACCATTCATATTATCCAGCTCTTCAATTTGTCATCAATTTTCATTTTGCGGCCATATCTAGGGATGTTGGCTACAGTCCTATAGACCTTAAAGGGGTATTTTCACTATAAAGATCGGTTTTCAACATGAAGGGACTATGAATTGAAGATTTTTTTCTATATATATTGCTTTGTTGATTTTACTTACATCATGATATAAGAGAAATTTTATTGCTCTTGAGAGCACATAGGTGTCAATGGTTACCTGTATACCAGACCATAACTCTGATTAGATTAGAGAGCAAGGAGTGACGTCACTGCATGGATAGACAGCACAGTCCAGAGAAAACTAATTACCGTATGTACTCGAGTATAAGTTTGTCATCCAGTATCCAGTTTTATTTTTTAAATTTACCAGTAGCCGCTGCATTTTCCACTCTAGGCTTATACTCGAGTCAATAAGTTTTCTCAGTTTTTTTGTGGCAAAATTAGGTGCCTCGGCTTATATTCGGGTTGGCTTATACTTGTGTATATATGGTATCTCTAACAAGTTTAGCCTCTGTGCACAGTTAAGCCATTGTATTCAGTTCTCACAACATCTGTAGCTTAATGAAGATTAACTGTATGTTCACATGGCTTATTGGGGCGCTTATAGTATGCGCCACAATACGCCGTGTGTTTTGGAACCATGGGCTGATCAGCGAGTAATTCAAAAGCATGGCCGGCCCCACTGACATGCATTGTCAGCAGCATTTGAAATCACAAAGACTTATTACAAAAGAATATGAATTTAAAAAGAAAAGATAATATCTTAAACCACAATTTCCATTTAATATTTTGGTAAACAATCAGTTTTCATGATAACACTTTAAGCAAAGCCATGGACATGAAGGCAGACTGCAGGAGCTAGTATAGGAAGACATATGTGGATCTCCCAATTAGTGTGAACTACATAGGTCACATATGTCAAACTAAGCACCCGTGGACCGAATCTGGCCTACCATGCCATTGTATGTAGCCTGCAAGAGCATTCCTTGAAGGATACAGCCTTCTCTATTTCACAGGTAACCACACATACTCCATTGCTCACTGCCCAAGTTCCAGAACTCAGCACAGACTCTCTATATAGGTCAGAATGGTGGGAGCTCTGTCAGTCTGTGGTATCTGCTTGAGTCATTGGTGTGGCACACTGCATATGCCCTCATCCTTACAGACTAATCTCAACAACTGCCTGGTATTTACTCCCTCCACTTCCTTTAGTCTACATATATTGTCCTCCATTTACCACCAGCTCTTTGTTATTCCCAGGGCTTACACAAGTAATTTCAGGGCCCCATACAGTAATAGCACCTGCGCCTCCTGTCCTTAACCAATTCCTATCTTGCACCATATTACTAGCCCCCCTTTTTTTCTTTTTTAATAAAAGTTGATTAGGGCCACTGACAGGAGTGCTTCCAGAAATGCCCTGATAGGGCTCCTGCTTACACCATTCTTCTAATCAGTTGAAGAGATGTTGTCTGACGGGGGTCTTATGTTAGTTACCATTATGTTAAAAAGGTTGTCCAGATCATTTTAATAACATATTTTTAGGATACTGCTGCTATGATAAAATATCAAAACTTTTACCATAACCACAATGGTGATGTAGCCCTATGTGAAAATGAGTTTGGCATAGGTGAACCCCAGAAGGTGGGTTTGATGCCCTCATTCCAGACAGAAGCTAAGAGCGTTACTTTAATATAGTCAATTAAGTAAGTTGTTGTCTGAAGTATGTGTATGAATAACTGAATGTATGTTTTTTTATACACTCATTACAATAGCTCGGACTTATTTGTTTTAAAATTCATTATTGGGTATTATTTCATTTACACCTGTACACACAGATGAAAATGGGATGGGCATGCAATGGAGCCATGTGTCCATATACTTTAAAACTACAAAACATGGACATACTGTACTTGAATGCAAAGTGGCTCTTTTCTCAAGTTTCTGAAAAACATTTATTGCATATTTATCTATATCAGATATGTTTCCATATGGAAATACTTACCCACCATTTAGATTCATATAAACATCTGCATTTTTTAGTTTAATATGTATGCACAAAGTGACACCACATAAGGACGCCAAAGGTATCTGAGCACCATGATTTATGCATGTACCATGTATTTGTGTATTATAAAATGGTTCTTTTGTGACTCATTCACATGATAAATAGTTGGATGGAGGCATAATTAGGGTATTGCAGATCTTCCAATGATACCTAAAGACTTCCTCCTTACCGCATTCAAGCAAAGAAAAAAAGCACTCTGGTGCTGAATGACAGTGGAAGTAATGGCCATGGCAGCCTCTGTACTACATAGAAACATTATAAACATTGCAATGAGGAGTACTTCCAGATGAAGCCAAACTACCTGCAGTACTGAAAAAATTAGTCGAAATCCCAATAGTACTCAGGGAAGATGAGTCAGTCATGATATTTGCGCCCAGTTCATTTTGAAGCCTTTGCTGCCACTGCCCATATGGGAACACCCCAGCCAATTACACCAGTATGGGGTCACTGAACCTCCTACGTGCCCTTAAAATGCTTTCAGTCAGTACCATAACTAACCTTCTCTCTGCAGGCTGCTGCAATATCAGTCAGTATTCCATGAAAAAACCCTTACCCCACCTACCAGCTTCACATTACCTAAAATAATTAGGGCAGGTGGGTGAGCTGTTGCTACTCCTAGAACTGGGACACAAGTGAGATGAGGGGCTAGAGATCCCCCAGGACAGCCACCACCTAGTGAAACCCCTTAAGCCAATTCTACCAAATGAGGCCACTTTTTAAAATAAGTCATTTTACCCAACCCAACACATTAGCCCATTAACTTCCTGCTCCATGGCTGCCAAACCTATCATGTAGAGCCTGTGATAGACTGCACCTTGACTATAGCCCTCACTTAATGCTGCATGGAGCCCTGTGTTGTTTACCTCTGTATTTCACTGATTTTATACAAAAGCATACAGTTTTATTTTCTGTTAGATTCAATATGAAAAAAATGAGTGCTATATTGCATTAGATGCCGTAATACTGAGGCGCTGTTTCTAGGGCAGAATATCTCTGCAATACTGCACTGTATGGTCTTTATATGGCAGCGTTGACTTTAAATGTACAGTTTTAGCTTGTACAGTATTAGTTTTTTATATTGTTATAACTAGTAAAAAAAAGGTCTTGTTCTCATTAATTGGACTTAAAGCAATAGGTAGCTACATCATCAATACAATGTTTTTATACGTCTCCCAGTATCTAGGGTAACATAACAAGGTTAATTGAATGACCCTAGAAAAAGCTATCATTAAGACCATCAATGTTTTGTAAGTATTTTGTTTTTATTGAGAAAAGCATTACCTTGCTATATTTCTGTGGAATGTAAATCACCACCTACAACCCTGTATTTAAAGCTTGAAAAACAATATAGTATTTGTTTTGTGATAACAACCCTGAAGGAATGTTATTCAAGTGAAGCACAATATAAAGATTGTAGTCTGAAATATAGCAGGCTACTGGATACCATTGTGTCGTAGTAAATAATGAATGCAGGATGATGAACAGGCGATTGTTCTTATGAAAGATCATCATTTATTCAGAATGTCATGCTAATTCCAATAGCACAGGTGTAAAGATTCAGTGTATCAGTTTCTTATAATAATATAATGTTGGTAGTTCTAATGGCATAACAATCTATATTGGCAGGTATACATCAATATAGCTATAATAACCAGGTAACAAAAGACACAAAAGACACTACAATAAAGACATGCAGGACAGTCAGTGCGAAAACACAAAGTACCAAACAATAATAAGAAATTGAGCACGCAAAAAATGTCCTTATCCTTTATTATACATAAGCCAAAGAAAAGGTATAAACATTCAAAAATACAGTCACAAGGCTGTGTGAATTGCCAAGCACATACACAGTACACTAGTGGACACTAGCAGCACTACACAAATAAATAAGTAGGTCAGTAATATATAACAAGATGTAATTAAAATAGTAACCACACCAACACAACTCCCACAATAAGACAAAAATAGTCCAAAAAAAGAATCCTATAGTGCAGTATAGTAAGTTACAAATCCAAATAATGTGTAATAATGTACTGCTTAATTATATAAAATAACCAATACACAAAAAAGAATAGTGAGACTAAGTATGGGGCCAGTAAGGGATAACCCTGAACCCTGAATCTGGCAAGGACAGATCACCACACAGTTCGCTATGAACACATACCTCCCTCAGTGGCCTAAGAGGAAGCTATGTGTTCCATGGTTACATAGTTTGTAAGGCTAAAAAAGGCAGAGGTCCATCCATTTCGACCTATTGTCCTTTAGTGTTGATCCAGAAAAAAGTCCTTCCCGAATAGCCAAACACATGGGTCTCCATAGAGGCATGTCATCTAGGGACCCTTATATGCCGCTGTGAACACATAGTTTTCTCTTATACCCCTGAGTAAGCTATCTTTTCATTGTGGGTCAATATGCATCGCCCTTTAGGCATGGTGGTAGCCATATGCTCCAGCTGCCTTTATTATATTCTCCACCTATACAGTTTTCTTGGGTCTCTGCTATTGAAAAGACCTCCCCTTATCTATGTCCCCTGATAATATCTGCTGAAAATAAGGGGTAGATTGAAACATGTCGGGACACTTATTTTAGTTTGTAGGATTATCTTTAGCTCAGGGGCACAGCTATGGGGAGCCCATGTGCTCCCTCGTATGCAAATTTGTTCCTGGGCTGGTGGGAGAAGACCCTGGTGTTCAGTGAGGCTTTGGAGATCTATACCTCATGTATTTTATTGTGGGTGAGATACATCGACGATGTTTTTATATTGTGGCAAGGCACTGAGGCTCATTTTCATTCTTTCATTGATACTCTTAACATCAATGAAATTGGTCTTAGTTTTACCTCAGAAATCCATGAGAGAGAAATATCATTTTTGGATGTTAAAATCTGGAAGGATGAAGCAGGTAACCTACAAACAACCACCTTTAGGAAACCTACATCAACTAATAATCTACTGAGATGGGAGAGCCACCATCCACCGAGTTTAAAACGAGGTATCCCTAAGGGACAATATCTTAGGATGAGGCGTAATTGCTCAAACATTGAAGAATTCTATGCACAGTCCAATGACCTGAAGGAACGCTTTCTGGATAGGGGTTATCCTTTGCCGATTTTAAAATCGGCCTTTAAATATGCCTTGGAGAAGGATAGAACGTCCCTTCTCAACCCTAGTCCAAAAAGAGACCAAGAGAAATCGATAGTGAGAGTAATTGGGACGTATGATGACTGTAGTGATGAAGTATATAAGATCTTGAGGAAATACTGGGATATATTACGAGCTGACAAGGACTTGGAAGGAGTTGTTCCATTTAGACCCTCTGTGACATATCGGAGAGGGAGGTCCCTGCAAGATAGATTAATACATAGTCACTACACCCCTCCACCCAAACCCCAGTCTTGGTTAGAACGCAGACCTATTGGTATGTACAATTGTGGTAAGTGTGTATCATGCCCCTATGTGCAAAAAAAACAAGGAATTTGTGTGTCAGGTCACGGACAAATCTTCAGGATCCGAGAATTCTTCAATTGTTACTCTAAAGGGGTAGTCTATCTCTGTACCTGTCAATGTAAAAAACAGTATGTAGGAAAAACAACTGATACATCAAAACTAGGATAGGTGAACATTTGGGGGATGTGTGACATCGCAGAGACACCCCATTGGCCCGTCATGTGTGGGAGTACCACAAGGGTGATTATACTTGTCTTTCTTTTGTTTGTATTGAAAAAATCCAGACTTCCTCTAGAAAAGGTGACATAGATAAAATCCTCCTCTGTAAGGAGACTGAATGGACGTATAGGCTCAAAACTATGCAACCGAGCGGCCTGAATGAGTTACTATATTTTGGCTGCTTCTTGTAACATTATTCATTACTTTATATATCCAAATGAGTTCACTACAGTATATTTTTACAATTATGTACTGGGTATAGCCGTATATCTATTGTTTATGACAAAGGTGTTTTAACTGTATTTTCTATATCTATATAATATCCTAAAGGTATGAAGGTTCACTTTGGTGATCGTGCCAGTGTTGGCTTATAGGGACAGGATTGTCCACCAACACATCTATTCTGATCTTTTATTATCTGATTATGATCCTCAGGTGGCGATGCTTTATGCTTCCCTCTTTATCTATTACACTCATATGTATAGATTGGATGATTTTTATACAGCAAAGTATGCATATATGTTCGCTGTTATTATGTTTGTATTGGCGCTGGGATGTTGCACCGTCGAGTAGCGTTTTGCTCTGAACGGTGTCTGCGCATGTACATCCGTCGCACCTCTGCAGCGATGTTATGTGGTGTTAGTGGCGGTAGACGCCTCACTTACCCACCAAAAGGGGGCGACCTGCTCTTCCCATGTGAACTATCTGGGAATGAGAGATCTCTACTCTCTCTGCGGGCCTGAATTGATCTCCGTGGGTGGGGGGGGAGGTGACAGGAATTGATGTTTTGGTTTGTGAGATCACTTCTGGTGGTGTCCACTTTAAAGATCTCCATGGGGAGCATGGATGCATGGCAGTATCGTCCACACTGAGGCATCAGACACATCATCAATCTGTATCTTATTGGATTATCTTGACGGCATTACCACCATTAAGGATATCATTGCTAAGTATCTTTATCTATTAGTCTATGTATGCTGTGATTTTAGTCTTGTTGGCTAAATGTTCTCTTGTTACCCCTGATGAACCCTATAGAATCTTTGGGGGAAACGCGTCGGGTCTTGAACAAATCACACGGGTTTTTGAATTAATGATACAACGGAACGTTGTTTTTGTTTGTGGGTCTTGAACAAATCACACAGGTTTCTGAATCAATGATACAACAGAACGTTGTTTTTTTTTTTTTTTTTTTTCTTGTTTTGTACATGTGACTAAAAGAATGATTTTATGTGGATAGAATTGTTTCTCCTAGAGTGTCTATAGCACATATGGGAGTCCTGCTGGTATCCTTTTAGGAACTGTTTAAGGGGTCTGACCTACGGTGCGCTCTCAATAGGTGGGGCCGCTCCTGTTGGGGCGACTACTCCCCGAGGGGGGCAATTTTCACCCTTTGGGTCAGCACCACTATATATTGGATATTTAGATTTTAGAGGAACCAGCATTTCTTCCTCTCTAGGAGAAACAAATTTTGGTGTTTGTTGCTGTGGGTCCTCCATTTTGGAGGGCATTCCTTTAAGGCATATCAAGTAAAAGTTATTTTTTAATTGTTTTTTTTTCTTCACTGTGAATTTTTGCTACAAATTTAACCCAAATAGGCAAAATTCGATTTATGTCTGTGAGTATTATCTTTATAGGGCCAGGTTCCTGTCAGGGTCGCCTTCATTGGGGCGGTTACCCCGTTTCTGTAGGCAAGGGAAGTGTAGATCCAGTAGGGTAACTGTCACGTCAGAGGAGGTGCAGTGGGCCCTGACTGCCACCCAGCCCACTGTCCCTGCCTGCTTGGCGTGCTGCCCTAGGTGCCAGACCCCAACTGGACGACAAACCCTACGCTAACGGTGCGGGGCTGTCAGGGGAAAGAAAAGTCAACAGTCCGAGTCAGAAAACGTTCGAGAACGCCAAAGCCAAAACGGGAGCCAAAAGAGAAACGGAGAGCAAGCCGAGGGTCAAACACTAGCGGTCACGCGGTACAAAACGGAGGACAAAAACGTGGTCAAGAAACAAACCGAGGTCAAATACTAGGGAAAAAATCTCAAGAAATGCAGGGGAAAAAAACAGGGGGAACCCTTTCACAGGCAATGCCTGACAGAACTGAGCCAGTTTAAATGGTCTTCCTGGACACCGCCCCAGCAGCTGATTGGAGCGGCGTCTGGGCCTTCCTATTGGCCTGAGCGACACGTCCCTTGTTGGGAGAGGCTGCAAAGCTGTCACTCCTGAGCTCCCCAGCAGCACCTCTCCCAGACCAGACAGTTTAACCCTTGACGGGCGTTGCACCACGCGAACGGAAGGCTGCCAACTGAACGTATTCTGACAGTAACTATAGGGTTTCACCTTACTCTGGTTTCCTATTTTTTGCTTGCCGGTAAAGACGTCATATGGTAAGGTCGTTCCCTACTTCTTGATTGGTGGACTTTTGTGATTCTTTATAGATGTATTTTAAATTTATTGGTAATAAATATAAGGAATTATTAAAAGTTATGTCTTATATATATATATTCTCAATTTGTTTTTTGATTTGACATGCAGGGTAAACCCAACATTTAGGGTTTAAGTGTATGCCTTACTCTTGGCATTACTAGGCCTTACTATTCTTTTTGTGTATTGGTTATTTTTTATATTTATATATTATTATACATTATTTGCATTTGTTACTGATGTTTTATCATGATAGGTGTTTTTTGTTCTATTTTTGTCTTACTGTGGGAGTTGTGTTGGTATGGTTACTATTTTAATTACTTCATATTATGTATCACTGACCTTTATGTAGTTTTGTATAGTGTGGCTAGCTTCCACTAGTGTATTGTTTAGCTGGTTGGCAATTCACATAATCTGTTTCTTTTTTAATCCCCTTTACCTTCTTTACTTTGAATTGTGTATAATAAAGGATAGTATTTTATATTCTAATAAGGAATGTGTCAATTTTTGGTGTTTTCTCATTATTGTTTGACAATAACCAAATACTACTGGCCATGACTAAGATAGGGAAGTGTCAAATTGTGCTTTGTGTTTTCTGTACATACTGTGCTGTGATTTATTTGTTAAGAAACCATTACATAATGATCTCTGAAGCAAAAGTAGAAAGTTTGATTGTAACAACTACATTAATAGATTAACACACTGGAAACATTATGTTGATAATTCCTTAAAAGTTATAGCTATGAGCCTACAGAGGCTGCTTTTAAAGTGTATGTGTAGCTTTCAATAAGCATTTTACTGGCATATTCCAGATCATCTTATGAGCGATACTCAGGGCCTCATGTATGAAAATTGTCTAGGTCTAAGACTTTCTTTGTTGCCCATAGCAACCAATCAGAGCTCCAATTTAATTTTTTCAGAGCACAATATGAGATGAAAGGGGAGCTCTGATTGGTTGCTAAGGGCAACAAAAAAAGTCTTAGACCTAGACAGTTTTCATACATGTGGCTCTTAAAGGGGTTGTCTCACTACAAGGATTTCTTTTTATATTAAAGATCTTGCAAAAAACAAGTCACTTTGCAATATGTGTCCATTAACAGTGTCCTACCTATTCCTAGATATCCCTTCTTGTATGGGCTGCATGAGCTCCTCAGGTCGCTATAGCTACAGACCTGTTTAATCTCTTATGATAGACTGCCAGCACTGGTCGCTATAGCTACGGACCGGTTGTCTTCAGCAGCTCGTCACTGCAGGCCAGTAGAAGCCAGTAAACACCCCCCTGAGTTCAAAAATGAAAGCAAGAAAACAGGACTGAAGTGTTATGAATCAATATAGTGAGACAACCCCTTTAATGTGTAATTGTCCCTGGTCAGAGAAGTGAAGCATATTTGCAGCCTCAGTATTTTCTGTAATTAATTGCATGATTTGATAACAAGAACTGGCATGCCGCTGTCATCTACATATTAGTTTTTTGTGCCAAGCTTTGAAGCGGACTACAAAATGGTTCTTTGATCTACTTACGCTATCTGTGTTCTCATCAGCATATTCAACACCACACTGTTCTATCCTTGGGCGAAAGCTTTGTATGAATTATCTTGATATGAACTTGTGTATCTTTCTCTCTGTGAATGGAAAATTGAGCATGAAGCCCAGTAGCTATGTTCATGAGTGTCTCTCTTTAACAAGCCTTTACTGTATTCCAAAGGGAAGCTTTTCTGCATAACCAAAGAATTGTCATATGCTGCATCAAATACACAAAAGAATAAAGGTGTAACAGCATAAACAGTATTTACATTTGTTTTATTTGGGTAGGCTGCAAAGTGGTAAAACAATTCAACACAATAAAGTAGCAGTTCCCTTTTGTGAGATATTGTGGAACCTTAAGGGCATGTCCCCATGGCAAGGGTTTTCGGCCGGTTTTTCAGACGGTTTGCGGTTTTTCAGACCGCCTGAAAAACCGTCCGAAAATTAGCACAATTTTGCTCTATGGAAAACCCATGCAGTCCCCACTGCATGGGTTTTCCGCCCGGCGGTTTTTCCGCCCGTGGGCCGCTCAAAAAACATTGAGCATGTTCATTCTTCCGTCCGGTCTCCGGATGGAATATGAACACCTCAATGGGAGGGAGGAGGGCTGTTCTCCGCTCATCGCAGAGAAAAGCCGCCCCCCTCCCCCCGCGGTCGTGGGGACGACCGCAAACCAGGACAAATACCGGCCGGCAAACTGGCCGGTACATGTCCTGTGCCATGGGAACGCAGCCTAAGGGTATTGTCCAGCAAATAAAAATGATTGTTCAATGGGACCAGGGTGGGTAAAAAAGTAAAAGAAAAGTTATATTTACAGGTCTACCACCCCTGCTGCTCTGGAGCTCCCCGGGTATCCCCTCCTCTTGACTTTCGGGCTCTTATCCTGACATGCCAAAGAAGCTTCATTTTAAGTGAATGAAGCGCAAGACGAGAATCTGGAGGTCAAGAGGAGCAGATCCCCAGGGAACTTTGGAGTGGCAATGGTTGGGGACTTGTAGGTAAATATCACTTTTTTTTGTTATTTTTTACCCACCCTGGCCTTATCAAACAATAATTCAATAATTTTTATTTGATGGACAACCTTATTAACTAAAGTTTTCAGTTGTGATGAAAAATAGTAGTTACAGACAGGTATGTAACTAGAATTCATAGGTCCCCATCGAAGGAGTAGCTAAAGGTTTATGGGCTCTAGTGCAAAACTTAAGCTTGGATTTCCCATACTCCAAACAACAGCTCTTCACCACTGTGGACCACTACTTTTTAACAGCAGGTTCCCTACTCGTCGGTACAGATGCCTGCAGTGTAGCATGCACAGAAAATTATTTCTAATTCAATAATCAAACATACCAAATGAAGAAGAAGGACTCCATGCCCATTTTACATGAGACATCCCCTCTTACAGGCCCCTTCTCACATGAATAAATCATCATTGATACTTGAAAACACTGTAAAAATTGTGTTTTTTAAAAACCATAACTTTTATTTTTCTGCTGCTTGACCTGTATGGGGGCTTTTTGTTTGCAGGATAAGTTGATATTTTCTTTGGGACCATTATGGGCTACATTACAGATTTTGATCAAATTTTAATGAGCTGGGGCGTGGCTTGGCATGGCCGAGTGAAGAAGCAGCTTTTCAGAGCTCCTGCTGCTATCCACTATTATTTCAACCCCACACACTGCTAAACATGGGGAAAACCCATAACAAGGGCAAAACGGATCCTGCACCCATCCTGGATCCCAGCTAGGGTGCTATCCGCCTGTACTTTGGACGCTACTCGGTCCTGGCGCCCGGGGAGGACTCCGACGGCAGTGAGACTCCACAAAATGGCTGCTCGGCCCACGTGGCTGTAACCCCTTCCCAGACGGATACCCTGCGCCTCGACTTACCTGCTACCCGCTCCGGTCACAGGAGACGGGGCCTCGGAGACTCCGCTGACCCGCTGACCGCCGGCCCTTCTACAGCCGTCTCTGCTGCATCTGCCACTGTGCTAGCGTCTTGGGAGTTGCCGGTCGGGAGGCTGGCAGGGGTGACTCCGGCCGCAATGCGCATCAAGGGACCTGCTTCTGCGGAGGTGAGTGTGCCGCCCGCCGCTCCCTCCATTCCAGCTCCTGCACGGCCCTCTCCGGATCTGGCTGCTGTGACTCTGGAGGGCGCAGACCTGGCAGTGAGACTCACCGCGGGCCCTTCTCTGACGCCAGTAAGCCCTTCCCCGCTGGCGGGGCCTCCAGCTCTCCAACAGACACCTGGGAAGCACATTAATACTGCAGCTCTGGACACGCTGCTCACCGCGGCACAGCCCTCACCGGTGCAGCACGGAGGGGACCATCTTCTCCTCGGGGTCGTCCAGGATGCGGAGGCTGCAGCGCCGGAGTCCCTGCTGTCATGCTCTGAGGTAAATAATGCTGACGGCTGGGTGACAGACCGAGACCCCAAAGCCCTTGAGACCTCTCTCCCAAGATCCCTGTCTCAGATTATGAGTTCGGAGGCTTCCCCTGGACCCCCGGACTTTTGCACTATGCCTCCAGATACCCGAGGGTCTCCTTCACCCCTGCTGACCCCCAGGTCCTCTCCAGGGCTCCCCAACAGCTCTTCCTGCCCTGTCCCATGTGCACCTGTAGTGGCCTCGGATCGGGACCCTGGAGGCACCCATGGTGGGACTCAATGCACCATTCACAGAGACCCCTTCTCCACTGGCTCTCCACGGGCCCAGCAGGCCAATTCTATGGCTGGAACGCCTTCAGGATCCTCTGTCTCCAATCAAGACGCAGTTGAACTCATGGAGACCCCATCTTGGTCCATCCCACCCAAATCCACTCATCTGGATGGGCTGCACGCCCCCTGGGGTACGGAAGCCGCCACCTCTCCGGCGTGGTCGACGGGGTCCTCTTGGATCGACCCCCCGGATGTGGATCTCCGCGTTCCCCCCACAGATCTCGGAGCCTACTTGCTCAGGATGCTCTGCACTCCTCCTCCAACTCACCCATATCTCCTAGTACTATCAACAGGTCTCATCTGTCTCCGGGCCCTACTTCTCGTGCTGATTTGTCCAACACATTGCCACATCTTTACCCTCCTGTGGGCGCCTCGACTGCCATCTCTTCTAGCAATGCCTCAGCGTTGGACTCTGCTCCATTGGCCGCTGGTTCTCCGCTCCAGGCTGGCGCCAAACTTGTAACATATGAGGACCTTCAGCTTCTAATTCAGGGTCTTCCCACACGACAAGACATCTCCTCCATGCACTCGTCCATCAGTCGAGATGTCATGGAGGAGATGATATCTCCTCCATGACATCTCGACTGATGGACGAGTGCAAGAAAGAATTTGCTGGTTTTCGTTCAGAGCTTTCTTCACTTTCTACAAGGGTGGATGTTGTTCAGCAAACTCAGGAATCTTCTACTTCTTCACTGTCCGCCCTGCATACAGAGGTCCAGCGCCACTCGTCTCTATTGTTTCACCTACAACAGTGTCTGGACGACGTGGAGAACAGGGGACGTAGAAATAATCTTAGAATTCGTGGTCTCCCTGAAACGGTGCTTGCATCGGACCTCTACCATCTCATCCATCTTTAACGAAATTCTCGAGTGACCCTTGTCCACCCATATTGAATTAAGACTGA
>JAODAL010005529.1:0-142581 GCA_025379985.1 Phyllomedusa bahiana | reverse complement strand
TCCAAAATGCACAGTACACCCCTAGATGAGATCCCTGATGGTGTGAATCCAAAATTGGGGCGACTTCTGGAAGGTTTTGCCTGTTCTGCTACTTTGGGGCTTTGCAAATGCGACATGGCCCCACCAAAATCTGCGTTCCAAAAGCCAAATAGCGCTCCCTCCCTTATACGCCCTGCCATGCGCCCAAACAGCAGTTTACACCCACATGTAGGGTATTGCCGAACTTGGAAGAAATTGCTTAACAAAGTTTTAGGTTTTTTTTTTTCCAGGATTCCTTGTATATATGAAACATTTTAAGCTAAAATTGCAGATTATTGAAAAAAAATTTTTTTTAATTTTCACAGCCTTATGCTAAAAAAAATTTGTGAATCACCTGTGGGGTCTATATACTCAATGCACCCCTGGATATATTCATTAAGGGGTGTAGTTTCCAATATGCGGTCTATTTAGGGGTGTTTATTAAGTTTTAGCACCTTAGGGTGTCCCCAAACCTGAAATGGCGCCTAAATAAAATCGTATTGAAAATGAGACCCCAGAGTATAGTAGGTGCTCCTCCTATTCTGGGGCTTATGGGTGAGCCAAATAATGCACTAGGGCCACATATGGGATATCTCTAAAAACGGCAGACCTGGGGGAATTGATATTAAGTTGCATTTACCTAGTCACATTTACCGTATTCCAGTGAATAATGGATAAATATTGAAAATCTGCAAAAAAAAGTGAAATTTTGAAATTTCACCTCCACTTTGCTTTAATTTCTGTGAAATATCTGAAGGGTTATCAAACTTCCTAAATAGTGTTGTAAATACGTTAAGGGGTCTAGTTTCTCAGATGGCGTCACTTATGGGGGTATCTAACATGCAGGCCCCTCAAAGCCACGTCAGAACTGGAGTGGTCCCTAAAAAAATGTATATTGCAAATTTTCTTGAAAATGTGAGAAATTACTACTAAATTTCTAAGCCCTCTAATGTCGTAAAAAAAAAAAAAGACATTTAAAAAATGATGCCAACCTATAGTGGACATATGGTAGATGCTAGTTATAAACTATTTTGTGGTGAATAATTATCTGTCTTGCACGCAGAAATTTTGCAACTTTCAAAATCGCAAATTTTTCCAAATTTTCATGAAATTTTTATATTTTTCACAAACAAACAAGGATTGTATGGATAAAAATTTCTTACTAACTTAAAGCACAATGTGTCACGAGAAAACAGTCTCTGAATCACATGAATAGGTAAAAGTGTCAAAAAGTTATTCTCACATAAATTGACACATGTCAGATTTCAAAAATAGGGCTGTGTCAGGAAGGTCAAAACAGGCTGGGTCCTTAAGGGGTTAAAGGGGTGTTCCCATCTTACATATTGATGGCATTTCAAAAGGATATGCCCTCAATGTGTGATAGGTACAAGAACAACCTCTGAGACCAGCTCCTTTCCTAAGAATGGGTCCCCGAATGTCTCTGAGAACGGAGAGGTGGTCAAAACCTTCCTATTGATGTCAATGGGAGTTCCAAGTACACCTGAGCGCTCTGCTCTCAAGAGGTGAGACCTGCACCTATAACACATTGCTGTCATATCCTTTTGAAATGCCATCAATGTGGGAGATGGGAACACCCCTCTAAAGGGGTATTAGTAGACAGCCAATCCATTCAGACACTAGTAGTAATATAGCACCCAATAACCTTACTCCATGGTAACTTGTGACTTTGTCGGTTTGTTCACTTACCTTAACTTCTCTGCAGGTCTTCTTAAAAGCTGTAGAAGTGAGTCCTGACAAGGGACATGCCAAATACATGTGCCTTGGACAGATCCACAGCAAGGAGGAAGCCTTACAATACTTTCATAAGGGCATAGAATTTATGCTCCATGCCTACCAAAGACAGCCCCAAGCGGTAAGAGCTGATTGCACATGTCTGATAGGCTACATCCGACCCCTGTAATCCTCTCTTGTCCTACATGCCGCCATTAAGCGTCTATTTTCTTGAAGGTTTTACAGTTGCTTCTACGTGTAGCCTACCCCAGTCCATTCTTCAGCCACTTATGTCCTGTCCATCACACATCCCAATGAGGTGTAGCATCCAAGATGATTGTGGCTCTAGGCTTCTTACTAGAGATGTTCAGGTGCCAGATAAACCAGGGACATTTTATTGAGCCAAAATCTATTGAAAGGGATTCACTGCTTAAAGTGGTAGTCTCACTACAAGGATTGCTTTTACTGTTAAAGATCTTGCAAAAGCAAGTCACTTTACAATATGTGTCCATTAACACTGACCTACCTATTCCTAGATATCCCCTCTTGTATGGGCTGCATCAGCTCCTCAGGTCTCTATAGCTACAGACCTGTTTGATCTCTCCTGATAGGCTGCCAGCGCTGGCCGCTATAGCTACAGACCTGTTCGATCTCTCCTGATAGGCTGCCAGTGCTGGTCGCTATAGCTACAGACCTGTTCAATCTCTCCTGATAGGCTGCCAGCGCTGGTCGCTATAGCTACAGACCTGTTCGATCTCTCCTGATAGGCTGCCAGCGCTGGTCGCTATAGCTACAGACCTGTTCGATCTCTCCTGATAGGCTGCCAGCGCTGGCCGCTATAGCTACAGACCTGTCCTATCTCTCCTGATAGGCTGCCAGTGCTGGTCGCTATAGCTACAGACCTGTTCAATCTCTCCTGATAGGCTGCCAGTGCTGGTCGCTATAGCTACAGACCTGTTCGCACTCTCCTGATAGGCTGCCAGCGCTGGTCGCTATAGCTACAGACCTGTTCGATCTCTCCTGATAGGCTGCCAGTGCTGGTTGCTGTAGCTACAGACCTGATGTCTTCAGCAGCCCATCACTGTAGGCCAGTAGTAGCCAGTAAATACGATGCTGAATTCAAAAATTTAACAGAGAAAATAGGACTGAGGTCAGATGCAAAAACCAAATGTAAAATCATCCCCATTGACCTCAATAGAAATTACACATTGTAGTTCACACACCGCATATTTTAGGAGATTGGTTTTTAAGAGTAAAAAAAACTTGGAACATCTTCAATCTTCTGCCATATTCCACTAAAAAAACAGTCCAAAATATTTATATTATATGTTTGATCCACATTCAAAATCTCATAGAGATGAATGGGATTCGTTTTATGACTGAAAATCCGCCGGAAAAAAAACAACCTCAAATCCTAATGAAATAATAATTAGGAAAACTGCGTCGTCCAATGCGATTTTCAGTGGTAGAATCCGACGAGTAATTTTTTTTCTCCTCGTGTGAATGAACACTTATTTGCTGTAAAAAAAAAACTTGTTTGGCAATAAACAGATCACAAATGGGACATGTATGAAAACTGTTGTCTTTACTGCCCGTAGTAACCAATCAGCACTCCCCTTTAAAAAAAAAAAATTCAGAGCACTGTATGAAATGAAAGGGGAACATTGGTTGCAATGGGTAACAAAGAAAGTCTTATACCTAGAACTTTTTTCATACATGAGGCCTAAAGTGTCCCTCTGCTGGCACTTTTAGGGCATGTTCACGCGGCTTATTTGGACGAGGTTTTGGACGAGGTTTCGGAGCGTTTCCTCGCCCAAAACCTCGCCTGAAACACGCTCCTTCAGAAGAGGTTTTAGAGGAGTTTCTCGGCGAGGTTTTGGGCAAAGTTTTGGACGAGGATTTCAACGAGGTTTTCACCCATTCAAATTAATAGTTAGGGCAAAAACCGCACCGAAAAACGCGCTTCAAGAATTGACATGACACTTCTTTCCAAAGAAGCGTGGAAAAACCTCATCGTGTGTACACTACAACGAGGTTTTACATAGGAATCAATGAAATGAACTGGGGGCGTTTTGGCCGAGGATACGCTCCGAAAACCTCGTCCAAATAAGCCGTGTGAAAATGGCCTTAGCCTTTGGCAAGGAGTACCAGGGAAACACAGTAAGGGCGGCACGTATGAACGGGGCTGCGCCAGATATCTGGCCTCTTTCAAGCCCGATATCAGACACAGCCCCGTTCATACATTTTTAAATTGCCCTGCGGTGCTTTGTAATGCGCCTGATCTCGGGGCATGCAGAAGGCGGGGCGCACTAGAACCGTAGCGAAGCTATAGATTTATAGCTTCGCTACAACATTTCTGGGCGCATTACAGCTGGAAGAGAGAGAGCACTTTCAAAGTGGTTTACCTGAGCCAGAAATGTTGCCCGAGCGCTGGAATGCACCTGACTTATGACACACAGTAGAGCAGGCTCATAAATCAGGCGCATTCTATACTAATATTCTGCGCACGAAATTTGTCATTTAAATGCCAAATTTCATACATGCCGCCCTAAGGGTTGAGTTTCCCTGCAGCACCCCCAACGGTAGGATTAAAGGGGTTGTCTCACTACATTGATTCGTCCTGTTTTCTTGGTATCATTTTGAATTCAGGGGCGTGTTTACTGGCTTCCACTAGGCTGCAGTAGAAGCCAGGTCTGTAGCTATAGCGACCAGTGCTGGCAGCCTATCAGGAGAGATCAAACAGGTCTGTAGCTATAGCGACCAGTGCTGGCAGCCTATCAGGAGAGATCAAACAGGTCTGTAGCTATAGCAACCAGTGCTGGCAGCCTATCAGGAGAGATGGAACAGGTCTGTAGCTACAGCAACCTGAGGAGCTGATGCAGCCCATACAAGAGGGAATATCTCAGAATATGTAGGACACTGTTAGTGGACACATATTGCAAAGTGACTTGTTTTTGCAAGATCTTTAACATAAAAAGCAGCAATCCTTTTAGTGAGACAACCCCTTTAAGCATTTTATACCTATTCATAAGAATGGATTGTCTGGGTCATACAGGACAGGAACAGTCCTCCAGAGCGAGAGACACTCTTTCCTCACCTCTGTAGCCAGTAGTTGAAGTCCTGAACTGGGGAGAGCTTTTATGACAGGCGTGTGCTCCCCAGTGCTGCAGGTCAGCCCTTAGTGGACAGTCTCGGAGAATGAGGTGGGGGTCACTTGCTGTCGTCCTCCCCATTCAGTTTTAAATATAGCCGAGTAATTGTTCAGGGGTTACTGTATATTAAGAACTCTTATAGTAATGAATGGGGAGGAGAGTCTGCTGATGGGAACATCCCTTTAAGCAAGGATTCACTGAGCAGGTAATTTAAAAAAGGAGTTCTTACAGAGGACAACCACGTCGTGTGTGTGTGTATATAATATATATATATATATATATATGTATATATATATATATATAATATGGTATTTGACTATTTTATGGCTGTTTTCTTGGATAATTGCGGCTGCCACCCTGCTGTAAAGTCCGGCATCCGAGACATCTATGCCCCGAGATGTCACAGCAGCAACAGGCTCCCTTTATAGGCCTGTCAGTGCCCCCATAATGTGATTGTCAAGTGCTAATGGGTAGCCATAACAGCCAGGAGCCTAATGAGGGCCCACAGGTCTGCCATGTGTATAATCCTATTAGACCCTGCCCGAGGCAGGACCTTACTTACACTGCAGTATAGAAGCTTTGCAATGTTCTATAGAACTTATTAGTGTCTCATTCTCAGGTGCAGTAGTTAAAATAAATAAAACAAAATCAACATAGTTTTTTTTTTCTTTTACTTTTATTATGGAAAAAAGTGATAAAAAACAAATTGTAAGGTAACTAATAATAACAAAAATTACTGTTATTGTTCCTCGAAGTTCCCAATGAATGTAAGAAAAATGAATCAATAAGTCATATGTAACCCACCGGAACAGGATCAATGAATACCACAGTGTGTCTCACAAAAAATATATTCTTATAAAGCGCTGTCAGCGTTTAGTAAAAAAAAAATGCCATAACATAGCGACACAAAAACAAATGATTTTTTTAAAAACTGTTTCATTTTCGAAAATATAATGCGTAAATAGGAAAAAAAAATGTCGTAAATTTCTAGTTTTGTGACTTGTTGCATTGTCTTGCTGGAAGATCCCACCCACCCCAAGGAAGACAGTCAGCATGTATGGGTGTATGAGATCTGCAAAGATGGATTCATGCCCAGATTGGTTGAGAGCGCCCTCCACATGGATGAGTGGCCCAGAGAATGGCACATAAACATTTCCCTAGACCAGAAAGCGGACACCACCTGATTGTGGTCTTCCAGCAATGGTTGCAGGGTGTTTGTTCTCTGATGTTTCTCGTCTGACGAACCAATGTCGTATCTGTTTAATAAAGCAAAAGACGTGACTTATCAGAGAAATCAACCTTTTTCCAGTTAGCAAAGGTCCAATTCTGATACTGCCATAAAAAGTGAAGCCTCTTCTGCAGATGTAGCTTGGTGCAGTGACTTATGTCTGCTCCGGGGTCCCATATGCAGTAGGATTCGCTGAACACTTGTGTTTTGAAAGTGAGCTGCTCCACTGTAGTGTGTTGGTCCAACCTTACTCACCTTTTGAGAAGTCTTACATTTTTATCGTAGCTATATTTCAACTGTGAGAGACAGAATCTAATAAAAAAAAAAAATCCAGAAAATCACATTGTTTGATTCTTAAATAATTCATTTACATTTTATTGCATGAAATAAGTGTTTGATCACCTTCCAACCAGCAAGAATTCTGGCTCAGACCTGTTAGTTTGTCTCTAATATTCCCTCTTACAGTGCACTCATTACTTGTATTAATTGCACCTGTTTGAACTCGTTACCTGTATAACAGACACCTGTCCACACACTCAATAACATTCCAACCTCTCCACCATGTCTAAGACCAAAGATGACTGTCAATTTTCCTCAGTCTGGGTCTCCATACAAGATCTCACCTCTTGGGGTAAGGATGATTCTAAGAAAGGTCAGGAATCAGCCCAGAACTACATGGGAGGACCTGGTCAATGACCTGAATCAAGCTGGGACCAGGGCCGTCTCTTCCATTGGGCCAGGTAGGCCAGTTGCCCGGGGGCCCCCAAGCCCAGGGGGGCCCCTGGGGGCCCGGGCGACTGCCTGCCCTGCCAATGAATTTATTCACCGCAGCCCGCCGGACACAGTCTTTCCGCCCTGCCTGCGCTTAGTTACTTGTCCCCGGCTGCGCAGGTAGGGCGGTGCGGGCTGCGGAGGTAAGAGAGCAGCAGGGCGGCCCCTTATTACGCTGCTCCTGCGCTTTACAATTCACAGCGCAGGCCGGGGCGGCGCCGCCTATCTTCACTGCGGCGCCGCCCTGCCTGCTCTTTGAACAGTAAAGCGCAGGGCGCGGCAATTGAGCAGGGGCCCTGCCGCCCGGCCCCACCCTTTTCGTTGCTATGCCGCGCCTGCGCTTTACAATTAACAGCCCAGGCAGGGCGGCGCCGCAGGTACTCCCGGCGGGCAGTCTTCTCCATCCCCCGCCGGGCCGCTGGGAAATGTAGTTTTGGTGCGGCAGCGCAGCTGCACAGTGGCCATTAAGGGAAAATTTTTTAAAAAAAGGTCCCGCCTCTTCACAGCAGACGGGCACCAGTCCAGCCACAGCAGCACGAGGTATGTCCGGGGGGTTTGGGGGGGACAGTGACTGATGTCACTGTCCCCCCCCGATATGACCATGTCATTGTCTTGTCCCCCACTCGTTTGGCCATGTCACAGTGACATGCCAAATGAGTGGGGAGCAGTGACAAGGCTATATGGGTGGGGACAGTGACATGGCCATATGGGTGGGGGACAGTGACATGGCCATATGGGTGGGGGACAGTGACATGGCCATATGGGTGGGGGACAGTGACATGGCCATATGGGTGGGGGACAGTGACATGGCCATATGGGTGGGGGACAGTGACATGGACATATGGGTGGGGGGCAGTGACATGGACATAGGGTGGGGGACAGTGACATGGCCATAGGGGTGGTGGACAGTGACATGACTATCAGGTAACTTCTGCTTGTGGTCAGCCAGCCTTCCTGACCCGTGCCACTGTCCCCCAGAGTCTCTCTTATCATATAGTAATGGCCGGGCCACATAGCAGTTACTATATGATAACAGAGACTCTGGGGGACAGTGACACGGGTCAGGATGGCTGGCTGACCACAAATAGAAGTTACATGACTTAATGTGTGCCCATCCTGGCCCCAGGACAGTCCACGCAGCAGCTCCTAAGTCACATATATTGCTGCATGGACTGGTCTGGGGACACAGGATGGCTGACCATGACCCTTATAACCCCTCCATCATGTGGTCAGCCATTCTGTGCCCCCAGACCAGACCACGGAGAAATTTATATAACTTAGGAGCTGCTGCGTGGTCTCATTGGGGGGCCCAGTGCCCAGCTCTGCCCAGGGGCCTATAATGCTGTTAAGACGGCCCTGGCTGGACCACAGATTACCGTCAGTACCTTCATGGATTAAAATCCTCCAGGGCACGCAAGTTTCTCCTGCTGATGCCAGCACATGTCCAGTTGTGTCTGAAGTTCACCAATGACCATCACGATGATCCAAATGAGGCGGGAGAAGGTCATATAGTCAGATGAGACCAACATAGAACTTTTTGGTATCAACTCCACTCCCGGTGTTTGGAGGAAGAAGAAGGATGAGCACAAATACAAAAACACCATCCCAAAAGTGAAGCAAGGGGGTGGGAACATCATTATTTGGTGGGGCTTTACTGCAAAGGTAACAGGATTGAGGGGAGGATGGATGGGGCCATGTATTGTGAAATTTTGACCAACAACCTGTTCTCAGTAAGAGCATTGAAGATGCGTTGTGGCTGGGTCTTCCAGCAGGACAATGACTCGAAACACATAGCCAGAGCAATTAAGTAGTGGCTCCAAAAGAAGCATTTCAAGGTCCTGGAGTGGCCTAGCCAGTCTCCAGACCTGAACCCAATCAAAAATCTTTGGAGGGAGCAGAAACTCAATGTAAATGTAAACAAGGGCTATGGTAGCCCGAAACGCGTCGGCTGATGCCAGCTAAACTAAGCTTTTGATGTGCGCTGCTATATTTGTATATGTAAATAAAGTTTGTCTGTTTGCACATACCAGAGTTGGGTGGTTCCCACGCCACTAGCCTTTGCAAGCGCACGGAGTGCAAGGAGTGCGGGCGGCAGGGAACGCCGAATACACAGATTTGGAACTCGATGTAGCCCGGCGACAGCCCCAAAACCTGGAAGATCTGGAGAAGATCTGTATGGAGGAGTGGGTCAAAATCCCTGCTGCGGTGTGTGCAAGAACTACAGGAAAGGTCTGACCTCTGTAATTGCAAACAAAAGGTTTCTGTACCAAATATTGAGTTCTGTTTTTCTATTGTATCAAATCCTTATTTCATACAATAAAATGCAAATAAAGTATTTACAAATCATACAATGTGATTTTATGGATTTTTTGTAGATTCTGTCTCTCACAATTGAAGTGTAGTTATGATAAAAATTACAGATCTCTCAATTCTTTGTAGGTGGTAAAATGTGCAACATCCCCATTGTATCAATTACTTATTCTCTCCACTGTGTGTGTGTGTGTGTTGTGTGTGTGTGTGTGTGTATATAACACACATATATAGAGTATAAAAAAATGTATATTTGTAAATATATATTTAAATGCACACACATACATAGTGTCAGATATATATCTCGCACAACCTCACGCTTTCTCTCTATAGTTCTATCTATCTAAGCTATCTATACACGTGTGTGTGTGTGTATATGTATATATGTGTGTGTATATATATAATATATAATATATATATATATATATTAATATATATATATATATATAATACACACACACACTACCGTTCAAAAGTTTGGGGTCACCCCAGGACAATTTTGTGTTTTTCCTGAAAACTCGTACTTTTATTACAAAGACGTGTCCATCCAGTTCAGCCCATTTGCTAAAGTGTTGATCCAGAGGAAGGCAAAAAACCCCAATGAGGTAGAAGCCAATTGTCCTCATGTTAGGGAAAAAATTCCTTCCTGACTCCAATCTGTCAATCAGAATAAATCCCTGGATCAATGAGTCTTCTCCAGAATCCTAGACACTATAACTTGTTATATTATTTGCATAGACAAACACTCGCCGTTAGGTGTTCATCAGCTTCCGAACCAGGTAGGGGGGAGTCCAGCCATAAAAAATCTTTGTGAAAAACTTTATTTTACAAAATATAAAAATGTATAAAAGTTACTCATAGTGGGAGATACATGGTTATGGTGGTATCCATTCAATGCCCATACCCACGCCGACGCGTTTCGAGAAGGGGTCTCATGTTATATTATTACATCTAGAAATGCATCCAAGCCCTTCTTGAACTCTGTTAGTGAATTTACCACGACAAGTTCCTCTGGCAGAGAGTTCCACAGTCTCACCGCTCTAACAGTAAAGAATCCCTTTCTATGTTTATGTAGAAACTTTCTTTTCTCAAGACGTAGAGAATGTCCACTTGTTCTTAATACAGTCCTGAGTATAAATAAATCTTTAGCGAGATCTCTATATTGGCCCTTAGTATATTTAAACATATTTATTATCTCCCCCCGAAGCCGGCCTTTCTCTAAACTAAATAACCCTAATCTTGCTAATCTTTCTGGGTATTGCAGTCCACCCAGTCCTTTTATTATGTTTGTTGCCGCCTTTGTACCTGTTCAAGCTCTACAATGTCTTTCATGTGCACTGGTGCCCAAAACTGTATGCAATATTCCATGTGTGGTCTGACCAGTGACTTGTATAATGGGAGAATAATGTTCCCATCATGTGCATCTATGCCCCTTTTAATACAACCCATGATCCTATTAGCCTTGGCAACTGCTGTCTGACACTGGCTGCTACAGTTAAGTTTACTGTCCACCAGGATTCCCAAGTCCTTCTCCATGTCACTTTTCCCAGTGTTTTTCCATTTAACATGTAGTCATGTAATGGATTTTTCCTCCCCATGTGCATAACCTTGCATTTATGTGTATTAAACCTCATCTGCCATTTCTCTGCCCAGGCCTCCAACTTATCCAGATCCCTTTGTAATAACACATTATCCTCTATTGTGTGGATTCCTTTACAGAGCTTAGTATCATCTGCAAAGATCGATATTCTACTGTGCAATCCCTGTGTAAGATCATTTATGAAAATATTAAAGAGGATAGGGTCCAAAACTGACCCCTGTGGTCCCCACTAGTAACAGGGATCCAGTCTGAGTATGTACCGTTAATTACCACCCTTTGTTTTCTATCAGTGAGCCAGTTGCTTACCCACTTGCACACATTTGCCCCCAGTCCAAGCATTCTCATTTTATTTACCAACCTTTTATGTGGCACTGTATCAAATGCTTTCGAAAAATCCAAATATATGGCATCCAATGCCTCACCCCGATCCCGTCTGGAACGAACTTCCTCATAGAAGCTGATGAGATTAGTCTGACAGGACCGATCCTTCATAAACCCATGCTGGAACGGCGTTATACATTTATTTTCAGTGAGATACTCCAGGATAGCATCTCTGAGAAATCCTTCAAACATTTTACCCACAACAGAGGTTAAGCTTACTGGCCTATAGTTTCCTGGATCACTTTTTGACCCCTTTTTGAATATTGGCACCACATTTGCTATGCGCCAATCCTTTGGGACATACCCCGTTATTATACATATTATACAGTCCATAAATATTAAGAATAGGGGCCTATCACATTACTTAATTCCCTTAGGACAAGTGTATACCGTCAGGGCCTGGGGATTTGTCTGTTTTAAGCTTCTTAAGATGGAGCTGCACTTCTTCCTGGGTTAGACAAGAAATATTTAAGTTGGAGTTTACCTCCTCCCTTTGCTCATCAACAGGAAGCTCATCCCCCTCGGTAAATACAGTGGAGAAGAAATAGTTTAATAGGTTTGCTTTTTTCTCATCGCCCTCTACAGTCTCTCCCTACAGTTAAAAAATATTTTGGGGTTACTTTTACTTTCTGTGGCAATACGTCTTTCTGTCTCCAGCTTTGCTTCCTTTATCCTTATTTTACTCACTTTATTTTTTCCCTATAGCTTCTTAGCGCCTGTTCACTGCCCTCCTGTTTTAGTAGATGAAACTCTTTCTTTTTGTTATTTATTGCCTCTTTTACATCCCTGTTGATCCACATTGGGTTTTACTGTTTCTAATTATTTTATAACCATAAGGTATGTACCTCTCACAGTGGTAGCCTAGGATAATGTTAAAGATATCCCATTTATCTTTTGTTCTGCTATTTTTAAACACATTGTCCCAGTCAATACGGTTTAGGGCCTCCCTAAGCAGAATAAAATTAGCCTTCCTCAAATTCAGTGTTTTTGTGGCTCCATGTAAAAAAAGCTCTATTGAAGGATAAATGGAAATGTATTATATTATGGTCACTATTTCCTAGGTGCCCCTCAACCTGCACCTTTGTTACTCTGTCAGGTCTATTAGTGAATATTAAGTCTAGAAGGGTCTTTCCTCTAGTCGGTTCCTGCACCATTTGGGAAAGGTAATTTATCAAATTAGTTGCAAAATGAATAGAAATCTCGTCCAGACATTGACAACGTTAGAAATAAGGATTTTTATTTGAAATAATAATTTTCTACTTCAAACTTTGCTTTCGTCGCTCCCTTTGCAGCAATTCCAGCATTGCAGACCTTTGGCTTCTAGCTGTTAATTTGCTGAGGTAATCTGTAGAAATTTCACCCCATGCTTCCAGAAGTCCCTCCCACAAGTTGGATTGGCTTGATGGGCACTTTTTTGCTCACCATACGGTCAAGCTGCTCCCACAACAGCTCAATGGGGTTGAGATCTGGTGACTGCGCTGCCGCTCCATTACAGATACCAGCTGCCTGCTTCCTCCCTAAATAGTTCTTGCATAATTTGGAGTTGGCTTTGTGTCATTGTCCTGTTGCAGGATGAAATTGGCTCCAATCAAGCGCCGTCCACAGGGTATGGCATGGCACTGCAAAATGGAGCGATAGCCTTCCTTATTCAAAATCCCTTTTACCTTGTACAAATCTCCCACTTTACCAGCACCAAAGCAACCCCAGAGCATCACATGACCTCCACCATCTTGACAGATGGCGTCAGGCACTCTTCCAGCATCTTTTCAGTTGTTCTGCGTCTCACAAATGTTCTTCTGTGTGATCCAAACATCTCAAACTTCAATTCGTCTCTATAACACTTTTTCCAATCTTCCTCTGTCCAATGTCTGTGTTCTTTAGCCCATATTAATCTTGTCCTTTGATTAGCCAGTCTCAGATATGGCTTTTTCTTTGCCACTCTGCCCTGAAGGCAGCATCCCGGAGTCACCTCTCCACTGTAGACGTTAAGACCGGCGTTTTGCGGGTACTATTTAATGAAACTGCCAGTTGAGGATCTTTGCGGCGTCACTTTCTCAACCTAGAGACTCTAATGTACTTGTCTTGTTGCTCAGTTGTGCAGCGGGATCTCCCACTTCTCTTACTACGCTTTCTCTTGTTTGTGCTCTCCTCTGAAGGGAGTAGTACACAGCGTTTTAGGAAATCTTCAGTTTCTTTGCAATTTCTCGCATGGAATAGCCTTCATCTCTCAACAAGAATAGACTGTCGAGTTTCCCATGAAAGTTCTCTTTTTCTGGCCATTTTGCGAGTTTAATCGAACCAACAAATATAATGCTCCAGATTCTTAACTACTGTAGCTCAAAGGAAGGTCCGTTTTATAGCTTCTCAGCAAAACTGTTTTCAGCTGTGCTAACATACTTGCACAAGAGTTTTCAAGGGTGTTCAAAATATCCAATAGCTTTCTTACACCGTTATCAAACACAATGTACCATTAGAACACTGGAGTGATGGTTGTTGGAAATGGGCCTTTATACACCTAAGTAGATATTGCATTAACAACCAGACGTTTGCAGCTAGAATAGTCATTTACCACATTAACAATGTATAGAGTGTATTTCTGATTCATTTAATGTTAGCTTCAATGAAAAAAACAGTGCTTTTCTTTCAAAAATAATTTCCTCAGCCATCCCACTGCAATATCTGTTTGATTATACTGTGTTTATTAACGGTATGTGTGTGTGGAGATTGCATTACAGCTCTGTCTTCCATAATTACCCTGTGTTTATTTGTTCAGTCAGTTGATCCCAAATCTTACCCTGAAGTCTGTTCTCTGTGCAGGGCCATTTGCAACTCCACCCATTTACAACACCTGAGTTCACAGATGATATGAATGAGCTGCAGATAGCACACTATAACTTAGAGAGCTGAGGTCAATTTTGACCATTGGTCAATTTAGCATCTATAGCCGTGCATTATTTGGAAGTGATAGATTTGTAAGTGATTTAAAGAAATATGACCAAAATGGGACAGAAGTGGGCATAAGGGGGATAGGAGGATCGCATTTTTGTGAGTACCTGGTCTTTATAATTTACACCTCATTCACCATGCTCACTATTGCTATCTACCTTGCAGCCATCTGCCTCCTATTGTACCATCCAGTCTCTCCCCCTGAAAATTCTATCCATATCGGCGCCTCTCTCCTTCCCTCACCCATGTATACATCCTACACACTGTTCTCCCTTTTTTAATGACCCCAAATCACCTGCTTACATAGTGCCGCTCATACACATCACTTAACCATCTGCTGTCTCTTTTCATTCTCCTGCTTCTCGCTGCAAGTGACATCTCTCCTAACCCCGGCCCTCCTTCCTTTACTGCTCATCCCACCTCCTCCTCTGCCTCCCACAGAAACCCTGCTAACCTGCTTGCTATTCGCTGTACGACTTTTTCTACCCCTTTTAACTGTGCTCTGTGGAACTTCCGATCTGTTGGTAACAAACTCACTGCTGTTCATGACCTGTTCCTCTCTAACTTCCTCAACCTGCTGGCTCTTACAGAAACATGGCTCCAGCAATCTGACACCGCTTCCTTTGCTGCTCTTACCTATGGTGGCCTACATTTCACCCACACCCCCAGACCTGAGAACAGACAGGGTGGAGGAGTCCACAAACTTCTCTCTCCACACTGCACTTACCAGGTCATCCCTCCCGCACCCTCCCTCACTTTCCCCTCCTTTGAGGTCCACACCCTCAGACTCTTTCGGCCATTTTCTCTGAGTTGCGGTTGTGTACAGACCCCCCCCGGCTCCCCCACCAGTTTCTGGATCATTTCGCTGCCTGGCTCCCTCACTTCCTCTCTACTGAAATGCCCACTCTCATCATGGGTGATTACAACATCCCCATTGATGACCCCATGTCTCCTGTCTCTCAGTTCCTTTCACTAACCTCTTCTCTTGGCCTTTCACTGTTTACGGACTCTCCCTCTTACTGGTCCTCTCCTCTTCTCAATCTATACAGCCCCCATTGGCCAAACCATCAGCAGATTTGGCTTCCAGTACCATCCCTACGCTGATGATACCCAATTATGCACCTGTGCCCGAGACCTCACTCCCGCCATGCTACAAAACACCAGTGACTGTCTGTCTCTGATATCATGTCCTCCCTCTATCTTAAACTAAACCTCACTAAAACTGAACTTCTTGTTTTTCCCCCATCTACTAACCAAACCCCCATCTGCTATTTCTGTTTCAGTATGTGGTACCATGATAACTCCTAGGCAGCAGGCCCGCTGTCTTGGGGTTATACTAGATTCTGATCTGACTTTCACCCCATATATCTAATCCCTCACCCGCTCCTGTTACCTGCACCTCAAGAACATCTCCAGAATCTGTCCTTTTCTCACTGTGGAAACAACTCAAACCCTCATTGTGGCCCTTATTCTTTCTCGTCTCGACTACTGTAACTCCTTGCTTATCGGTCTCCCTCTGTGCAAACTCTCCCCTCTACAATCTGTCCTGAATGCAGCAGCCAGGCTCATCTTTCTTTCCAGCCGCTATAATGATGCTTCTACCCTGCATCAGTCACTTCACTGGTTGCCTATTCAGCACAGGATACAATATAAACTCATCACACTCACCCATAAAGCTTCCATCAAGCGCTGCACCCCTCTACACTCCTCCCTCATCTCTGTCTACCACCCTGCCCGCTCTCTCCGCTCTGCTACGGACATCAAACTACAGACCACAATCATCCGAACCTCCCATGCCCGTCTTCAAGATTTTGCACGTGCTGCACCCGTTCTCTGGAACATCGTACCATCAGGCACAATCCCAGCCTTCGCAGTTTTAAGAGTGTCCTGAAAATACATCTTCTTATACAGGTGACCAAAATTCCTAATTGCTAACCCCCACCTTCTATCACACACATTTCTGTCACTCCCTACACTAGGGCACTCACAGGTACTTATCTGTACATAGATGTACTGTCAGGGTGGCAGGTTCACCCAATTTACCATTGTAAATTTAGCACTTCTCCCCGTTTTCTCCCCAGCACCGTCATAGATTGTAAGCTCTTGCGAGCAGGGCCCTCACGCCTTGTGTCTCATCTGTAAGTAGCTTTCACTGTGTAATGTCTCTTTTGTTTGTACTTATACCCTCTACATTGTAAACTGCTGTGGAATTTGTTGGCGCTATAGATATAAAGATTATTATTATTACATTTCTAAGTGACCCCAAACTTTTGAACGGTAGTGTGCGTGTGTGTGTATATGTGTGTGTATGTATATAAATATATATATTCTTTATGCAAACCCTAGGATGGAGTAATTTTGATGATTTCTGAAGCTTAGCCTCACGTTAACAATAAATATATGAAGAAGGCAGGTAATGTGACAAAGGGGAAACAAAAACCTGGATTGGCATCCCCAGTCCCTGTGATGATCCAGCATAGAAGCTTGGACGCTCGGACCCGTCTTTCTTTGCTCGAGTCCTGTATGTGACCGCTGCTGGTCACACGTTGTACTTTTAGCCCTCAATGACAGAAGTCATAATGCCAGTTGTGGGGCGCGTGACTTCTGAGGCCTCTGAATGGCGGCTGTGGCCACCTACTTGCCACTAGCGACCACCAGAGCTTCTATGCTGGAAATGGAGAGGTGAGTACAGATTTTGTTTTTTTCTTGCATTGCCTGCTGTTTTTATTTATTTTTGGAGGAGGATAACCCCTTTAAATGTTAGTGAGTAAAGCCTAAGGCGGATAAGGCATCCTGTTGGTATAGGAATTTGTTAAAACTGAAACATTATTGTGAAAATCTAATCTTTTCATCTCTCCTGCTTTACTCCGCAGTCAGGGGCAGCGAACTTTTCTGATGAAACGGAGGTGACTACAAAGGATATCTCTGCCGCCTTCTGCTCTGTCGCTGAGATTTATCTCACTGATCTTTGGTAAATTACAATTTTTTTTTTCTTCTTCTTTTATACCCTGTGAAGTGAAAGACATGAAAATCACATATTTTCCTTCCAGTTTTCAGTAATTTTCACTATGGTAAAGTAGAAGCCTTTGAATTATGCCTCACGTGGGAAGCGCCGAGCCGCCTTTATGCTGAGGAGGCACGACCTTGTCCGTGGTGCTGAAATTTCAGGACTCGTATGTGGGAGAGAGAGGGGAAGTTGGCAAGTCTTTGAACTGGCGTGTGCTTTACACTTGGCATTTCTTTTATAGACATTATAAAAATCCCATTTATTTTACTTTTTTCTATTGAAGAAGTAAAAATTGCATCTTATTTGCTATAGTGATTCTCAATAGGAAGAACAATAACCTGAAATAACCTAAATATGCAGACTTGACACCTCAGAATTATAGGAATGTTCTGCGCTACTGCTGCAAATCATGTCCTTTAAATACTGTAAAAAATATTATACCCTTTTTTCTCTGGTTGTTAAATGATATAATAACCTGGTAACACATGGCTCTAGGTTCTTTTTTCGTTAGATTATAACAGGAGGACTAATTGTAATTTATTATTATAAAAAAAAAAAAAGTTGATGTATTCTTCAAGAAAGTTGTAAAATTACAGGAAATTATCAAAAATATAGCTGATATTAGTTAGCTTGTAAATTGGACCTAGGTGACAAAGTATGTGTGTGTGTGTGTGAGTGGGGGGGGGAATCTGTCGTACTCGTCCATCGGTTCCGTCCACCTTCCTTCATACATAGGTCTTGGCTCCTTCCACATTGTTCTCACAAGGTCATTGTGACTTCCTCATGGTTCCGTCCTTCTTCCCCTTCGTCTGTCGTGCCTAAAACTTGGTTAGTCCATATATAGAAATTCTACCAAAGTATCCTACACAGCAGTTCCAACCAGCTCCAACTCCCATCACTAAAATAGCGCTGTGCTTCATGAAATGTGAATATCGTGTTAACCCTTTAAGTTGATGTCTAATATTATATTGCATCAGAAAATATCATAGTTATCACGCACTCTAATTATAATTTTGTAGATGAAGTTTATGGGGCTCAGGAATATCAAAGTCCTACCACAATTAAGCATGCTGCCATAGAATTCTTAACACTGATTTCCATGCAGGACTTATAATTCCATTTGCCAGGCGCGTCCTAGTCTATGAGTAGAACCCTAGAATTGCAGTAAAGACTGACACACAGGTAGAACAGTAGGAACAGGCTATTTTTTGTCAACGTCTTGAGATTTACATCCTCTTGAGGGAATACGGAGAGCTGGGTGAAATGTCCTATGGCAGGGGTCCGCAACTCCAGTCCTCAAGACCCACTAACAGGTCAAGTTTTCAGGATTTACTCAGTATTTCACAGGTGATGTAAATATGGTCAGTGCATTAGGTGTGAGATCCTGAAAACATGACCTGTTGGTGGGTCCTGAGGACTGGATTTGGGGACCCCTGCCATAGGGCATTTCACCCAGCCATCCCTAGGACTGGAGTTTGGGAACACCGCCCTATGGACACAGAATTTTTTAACACAGTGTTAAATGTGTTGTGAATTTTTGGTGTGTGTGTGTTTGTTTGTTTTTTTTTTTTTTTTATATCTTTTCCCAAGCTAAGACGTCACATATAACACTAGGATAGTAAATACAGTTATAATTCAAAGAGAATAAGACCATGCAAATCCACAGGCAGAAATGTACACAGAACTTGTGTGGAGTTTGTATGTAGGGTTTTATGTTTTTCTTCCCCTATATTAAGGGGTCCTCCCATTTTGCAACTTATAGAGTGATGCATAATGAGTATACTTTGTCTATCCATTGCTTGTGGTTTTCAATATATCTGCTTGCTGGCATTGAATAGGGACACACAAGTCCATGACTCTAACTGTAAGATTTAGAAAATAAATGGTCACGCACACCAATAGTAGGGAATATAGTTAAAAATGGGTGCTGGATGTGGAAAAGGCTACCGAGCCAAACATAGAGTAAATGCAAATCCACCGCACACCAAGAAGTAAATTGTGAATTATATCAGTGTATTTAAAGAGTGCTAGATCATACCACAAGGATTGAAGGGAAATATTTACAAGGATATACTCAACAAGTGCTTAACGTAGAAATATGAATTTGCAATTGATGTCAATAATGTGTCGACGTTTCGGCGGTTGCCTTTATCAAGAGACATCAAATTGGCTAGAAGATATAGTGTAGATACAGTAGCTGGTACACAGGTAAGGGGACAGCTATGTAAGCAATGCAGGTGTCCAGGGAAGAGCAAGAGAGTTGGTCCGCTGGGTGTTGAGTTAAAACCCCCCGGGGGGGGAAACCCCCCCAAGAAAAAAAAGGGGTTTTCCCCCCCCTTTTAAATTTTTTTTTCCCAAAAGGATTCGGGGGGAAAAAAAACCCCCCCCGGGGGGGGGGGTTTTGGGGGTTTTTTTAAAAACCCCCCCCTAGGGGGGGCCCCCCCCAAAAAATTTTTTAAAAAATTTTGGGGGGGGGGGGGGTTTTTTTTTTTGGTTTTTTTTTTTTTTTTAAAAAGGGAAAAAAAAAGGGGGGAAAAAAAAAAAAAAAAGAAAAAACCCCCCCTTTTTTAAAATTTTGGGGGGTTTTTGGGTTTTTTTTTCCCTTTTTTTTTTTTTTTTAAAAAAAAGGGGAAAAAACTTTTTTTTAAAAGGTTTTTAAATTTTTTTTTTGGGGTTTTAAAAAAAGTCCAGGGCCAAATTTAAAAAAAAATTTGGCCCAAAAATAAAAAATTTGAAAATTTGGGGTTTTTTAAAACCCCCCCCTTTAAAAAAAAAAACCCCCCCCCTTTTTTGGGCCCTTTTTTTTTAAAATTTTTTTTTTGGGGTTTTTTCCCCCCCCCTTTTTTGGGGTTTTTTTTTTTCCCTTTGGGGGGGGCCCCCCTTTTTTCCCCCTTTCCTAAAAAAAAAAAAAAAAAAATTTTTTTGAACCAAAATTTTGGGAAAAATTTTTGGGGGGGGGGGCCCCCCCTTTTTTTTTTCCCCCTTTTTTCCCCCCCGGGGGTTTTTTTTCCCCTTTCGGGAAAAAAATTTTTAAAAAATTGGGCCCAAAAAAGGGGCCCCCTTTTTGGGCCCTTTTGGCCCGGGGGAAAAAAAACCCTTTCCGGGGGGTTTTTTTTCCCCCCCCAAAAAGGGGTTTCTTTTTTTCCCTTTTTTTTCCCCCCCCCAAAAAAAATTTTTTAAAAGAGGTTTTTTTGGGGGGCCCCCCTTTCCTTTTTGGCCCCGGGGCCCGGGGGTCCCCTTTAAAAGGGGGGTTTTGGGGGAACCCCCCCCCGGGGTTTTGGGGTTTTATTTTTTTTGGGGGTTTTCCCCCTTTTTTGGGGGGAAAAGGTTTTTTGGGGGGCCCCCGGGGAAAAACCCCCTTCCCCCGGGGGGGGGGGGGTTTTTTTTTCCCCCCCCCCGGGGGTTTTGGGCCCCCACCCGTTTTTTCCTTCCTTTTTTTTTTTCCCTTTTTTGGGTTTTTTTTTTTTTTTTTTC
Source organism: Phyllomedusa bahiana (assembly GCA_025379985.1). Classification (NCBI taxonomy): domain Eukaryota; kingdom Metazoa; phylum Chordata; class Amphibia; order Anura; family Hylidae; genus Phyllomedusa; species Phyllomedusa bahiana. The sequence continues at coordinate 121,963 of JAODAL010005529.1, read as the reverse complement.
CCCCCCCCCGGGGGAAAAATTCCCCAAAGGGGGGGGCCCCCCGGGTTTAAAGGGTTTTTCCCCCCAAAAAGGGGGTTTTTTTTTTTTTTTGGAGTCAAAAAAATTTTTTTTAAAAAAGGGGTTTAAAAAAAATTTTTTAAGAAAGGGGTTTTTTTTTAAAAATTTTTCCCCCAATAGGGCTCATCCTCCTGGGTCAAGTGTTCTACACTGTGTATGTGAGGAACGACGCACTGCTTAGCCGTAGTATATGCCCCCAATATCTGATCTGTGGGACTCTAACCCCCTATAATCCCAAACGATTGCAGCCGTTCTAGAAAAGAGTTGTTCTACTTTGTCCCCTGTTTGCTCCACTTGTCTTTTCCTAGGCAAAGTCTCCTAGTGCCAGTGTTGGACTAGGGTGCCTAAGGCCCACAGATGGAGTTGATTCTAGGGGCTCACCACTTTAGCCGTTTTGGGCCCACAGATGGAGTTGATTCTAGGGGCTCACCATTTGAGCCGTTTATGGGCCCACAGATGGTGTTGATCCTAGGGGCCCACCACTTGAGCCGTTTATGGGCCCACAGATGGAGTTGATTCTAGGGACTCACCACTTGAGCCATTTATGGGCCTACAGATGGTGTTGATTCTAGGGGCCCTCCACTTGAGCCATTTATGGGCCCACATATGGAGTTGATTCTAGGGGCTCACCACTTGAGCCATTTATGGGCCTACAGATGGTGTTGATTCTAGGGGCCCTCCACTTGAGCCATTTATGGGCCCACAGATGGAGTTGATTCCAGGGGCTCACCACTTTAGCCGTTTTGGGCCCACAGATGGAGTTCATTCTAGGGGCCCACCACTCGAGCCGTTTATGGGCACACCCTACAACTACTGTAAATGACTGTACATGCCTCCTATACTCCGCCTCTTGCTTTCTGCCTCTCTTTATATGCTTTTTTGCCTCTTCTGAGGATGTATATGCAGTTAAAAACCAACTCCAGGTCTACCATGCTCAGGGGCCCACCGGGGATTTACCCTATTGCCCTGTGGGCCAGTCCAAGCCTGCCTAGTGCGGTTTCTTGTTCTAGCAATCGGTGGGGATCTAAGTGATTGGAACCCTCAAATATGGAGTCATGAACACAATGTAAGGTCCTTTTAAGTAGAAGGGGTTCTACTGCAATACAGATACTACCCATAATGAATTAGTGATGTTTCTAGTATAATCTCGTGCTACCTGAGCATTAGGAGGCTCTGCAGGGTAAACCATGTACAGACTTGTATTTATTGCCACTTTTTTCCTCTCCTGATGAAATAATCTTAATTATAAAGAAATTAAAATGTTTATCTCCTTTTTTTCCGGACAGCATGGAAGACGGAGCTGGGGAGAAATGCAAAGAAGCCATAACACAAGCTTTAGAATATCACCCGGAGGGGCCGGACGCTCTGCAGCTGATGGCCAGTTATCTCTTCAGTATGGAGCAGCCGCAGGTCAGTGCTCACTCTGAGAAGTGTTAATGCATGTGAACAGGAGTCGTTACGGGGCACAGTGACATCTCAAGGGGGGGAAGAAGGAGCAGGGAGTGTGAAGAGATGATTGCACTTACACATTGTGCTTTTTATATGCAAAACCTTTCGACAACACTTTGCAGGCTGACATGGTCTGTACCTTGTGCGGCTGAGTCAGTCTGCACAGTCACACTTTTTTCTTCTGAGTGTTTTTTGCAACCATGTTTGTTGCTTCAGTTCATCAACGGTAAAAAACGAGGCTACCTCCGCTTTGAGTACACAGCTCCAGTGCAGATCTATGCGTTATCAAAATAATTTTTTCCCAGTAAAATGATGGACAGCACAGTACCATCTTTTCTATTGGGCACACTAGGCAGTTGCCCGGGGGCCTCACAAGTATAGGGGCCCCAGGTGGTATGTCCCAGGAATACAAGGAACATACCCTTGATCCTTGGTTGGCTTTGCTAATTTAACTGTTTGTGTGTTTTTAGGACAAACAGCAAAAACCATGGTGGAGAAGGGAGCCAAAGGCTTCCTGTCCTGCCAAATAGTCTTGTAGGCTGCACGCTGCTGGTACCCAGATATAAGTAGCGTGATAATATGGGTGTGCTTGAGGCATGGCCTAGTGTGATGTCATGTATTTGGGCAAGGCCCACTGCAGTGCTATGCCCAGGGGCCCATAGTTATGCTAAGACGACTCTGAGACAGCACGGTGGAAACCTGATGGATCCAGTGAAGTCAGTGTGGTCTATTGAGCTCTGTTGGTGTCTGTTGCAAAAACGATCTGGTTCCACCACTGCAACGGGGGTTTCGAACGGAACTTCTGATGCAACTATGAATCAAGCCTATCCTGTATATAGTATAAGAGGGGACATCGCGTGAAGACTCTCCTGCAGAGATATATTCTTGTATCACACTCATTTAGATGTGTCCTAATTTTGTGGCTGCACACTACGGTTCGTAGGGGGTATCCCAACCTGGGGCCCCTCCATCTATAAACCCTGAATAGACACATGGACAGAGTCTGTCTTACAAACCCATTACAAACTAATTGGTGGCTTGTGTTGCAGATTGTGGTGTTTTTTATGGAAAGAATTGTGCGGTTGACCATCAAAGAAGCATTTATGCTATCTATCATACATGAAAAAACTTTGAGATTCTCGGTTCACATATTTTGATCAAAAGATGTTTAAGCTGCCCACGACTTGCAACGTGATCTCAAATAGGGCAGTCCTACACTATCTTTATCTCTCAATAGAGCCACATCCAGGCCTCTCACTGGGTCAACCGACCTCCCTTATCCAGAGAGAAAAAAATAAAAAAAAAACAACCTGCAAGCTGCACTTCTTATGACAGCTGTGAGAGTGGGCAGGTGCAGAAAATCAAAATGGAGGCACCCTTTCCTCCCCATATAGGTTAAAATCAATATACACCAAATATAACGTATGGTTCTGCACAAAAAACACTTCTGAAAAAACATATGCAAACCTGGGTGCCACTGGCAGGGCTGGCAGCCCTGCCAGTGGCACCCAGGTTTGCATATGTTTTTTCAGAAGTGTTTTTTGTGCAGAACCATACGTTATATTTGGTGTATATTGATTTTAACCTCCGGACCTCAGAGAAGGTAATTTATTTAATCTAGACTGATAAACAGAGAAGTCTGAATACATGGAGCTCATATGCTAATTACAGACAGCTTGACCAGGAAGTGACAGAGCAAAGCAGCATTATTTAATTCATGCATCCTATGAAACTTTAAGATGAGACAACGCCTTTAAGGTTTTGTGTTCTGTCATGAGAAGAGTAAACCTAGCATAATGGTGGTGCCAAATCCATTTCAACGGCACCCGATGGACCACATTGACTATAACAAAGTCTGTTTTATGAGGGTGCCCATTATTTAAATAATAAAAATAGAGCACAATACAGCACAATTTTTTCGTCATTTTTAACGGAACCTCGAAGTGCAGATATGAACCAGGCCTAACAGATCCTTTTACTTGAGGTTGTCAGGTAGCATGCACCTAGCAACCAGTCTCTCTTAAAGAAGTTTTACCACAAAGTCATTTCATTCCAGCTCTCTGTGCTCAAAAGGGGACATGTGTGACTTGTTTAAACTGCATGCCTTTCCTCACAGTGTGCTCACTCTAGCCAAACAAAGGTCTGTTTATGTAAAGAGCTGTGATTAGTTACAAAGTAGCTGAGTGGATAGAAGTTATGCCTTCCAGCATAGGTGTCCTAGGTACAAATCCTTAAAAGAATCAAACGTGGATTTTTTTTTCTCGGTGTAAATACCTGATTGAGATTTCTTTTTATTTATTTGCACTGTCTGACTAATTACTAATGAGGACAGGAGTAGAATGACAGCACCTGGGATTCAAAACTGGCTCAGCAGTGAGTGTGTTTGATTACTAAGCAGGGAATAGACTGACAGTAGCTGCCTGAGGAGAGAGATGATGTCTGGGCATGTGTGGCCAGCACTGAGGAGCTCTCAGCCCTGGTCATATCCTCTGCAGGGATCACTAAAGGAGCATTTAAAATAAAAATGGTAGAGAATTTTTAATAATGATGAATGGTGAAAATGTTTATTATTTAATTTACAAGCTTCCCACAGCAATTTTACTTTTTGGCAAAACCCCTTTAACTAAAAGCCGACCACCCGTTGAGCAGTTAACATCTAATTCTGCATGGACTGAGGGTATGTTCACACACAGTAATTTTACGCCTATTTTAGGGTGTATTTTGCACTGAAACACGACCCAAATTAAGACTCAAACAATGTACTATGCTGTTATTCACACATCGCGTATTTTACAAGTAAAATGGTGTGTTTAGGGACAAATTTACTGGCATAAATTTGAGTGCATTGTCAATTCTTGAGGTGCTTATGACATTAAAATCCCATAAAAGCAATGGTGGAGCGTATTTTCGGCGCCTAAACACAGCCATGCGAGCTCCAATACTTTGCAAAAAATGTTTATTTACTTTTGCCCACATGTTTAACTGAATCATAGAGAAGAGAACACCCCTCTAAGAGTATGAATGAAAGGGGTTGTCCAGGATTAGAAAAACATGGTGGTTGTTTTTATAAAATAGCCCCAGCTCTGTGACAGGATGTTTCTGGTATTGTAGCCTCATCCCCATTCTCTTCATGAAAGGAGCTGTAATACCAGGCACATTCTGTGACAAAGGTGGCGCTATCTTTGAACGAAAGCAACCATATTTTTTTAATCTTTGACAGCCCCTTAAATAATACCGCAATATCAGATGCATAGACTAAAAAGGTGTGATAATGCAAACTCACAATATAGCGGTATGCACTCTCACTACAGAAAAGTACATGCATACAACACTCGCACTACAGAAAAGTACATGCATACAGCACTCGCACTAGACAAAAGTACACGCATACAGCACTCGCACTACAGAAAAGTACACGCATACAGCACTCGCACTACAGAAAAGTACACGCATACAGCACTCGCACTACAGAAAAGTACACGCATACAGCACTCGCACTGCAGAAAAGTACACGCATACAGCACTCGCACTGCAGAAAAGTACACGCATACAGCACTCGCACTACAGAAAAGTACACGCATACAGCACTCGAACTACAGAAAAGTACACGCATACAGCACTCGCACTACAGAAAAGTGCACGCATACAGCACTCGAACTACAGAAAAGTGCACGCATACAGCACTCACACTACAGAACAGTGCACGCATACAGCACTCGCACTACAGAAAAGTGCACGCTTACAGCACTCGCACTACAGAAAAGTTCACGCATACAGCACTCGCACTACAGAAAAGTACACGCATACAGCACTCGCACTACAGAAAAGTGCACGCATACAGCACTCGCACTACAGAAAAGTGCACGCATACAGCACTCGCACTACAGAAAAGTGCACGCATACAGCACTCGCACTAGAGAAAAGTGCACGCATACAGCACTCGCACTACAGAAAAAGTGCAAACGCCATACAGCACTCGCACTACAGAAAAGTGCACGCATACAGCACTCGCACTAGAGAAAAGTGCACGCATACAGCACTCGCACTACAGAAAAGTGCACGCATACAGCACTCGCACTAGAGAAAAGTGCACGCATACAGCACTCGCACGACAGAAAAGTGCACGCTTACAGCACTCGCACTACAGAAAAGTACACGCATACAGCACTCGCACTACAGAAAAGTACACGCATACAGCACTCGCACTACAGAAAAGTACGCGCATACAGCACTCGCACTACAGAAAAGTACGCGCATACCACACTTTCACTACAGAAAAGTGCACGCATACAGCACTCGCACTACAGAAAAGTACACGCCTACAGGCACACATTTGGGCAGTAGCCTCTTAATAAAGTGCAGTAGATGTCGGCACTGGTTGCCAGCCCACAGGAACTGGGGGAATGGATTTGTAATATAGGGCGGTATTATCAATATATCTGTCTCTTACTTCTCATAGTGATGCTGGGCACTTTGTCTGTATAAATAGGAGCAAACACTCCGAAACAGGTGCCTGCAGATAAGTATCTGGTTTGGCCTTAATCCCATTCATATTGCAAAGCTCAATGTCTTGGAAGTGACTTGAGGAATGCTACTTCCTATAGAGTCCCCACTCTTCTCTTGAGCTTATTCAAATATATTCAAATTTTAGTGGAGCAACCATAATGAATACGTCTTTACACACCTACATGGTCCCTCTCCCTAATGAGGAACGTTACACCTTTTGCACAATCGGAGCAAAGAAGAAACATGTTTGTTGCTGCTGTTGGCCTGTATAGTTTAAGCAGGTGACCGTGTGGTACAGGAACTCTCAGCAATAATCGCTGGTAAAAATGTAATGTCTTTACCATCTGCCACGTTGGCAGGTGTGGTCTCAGCAGGTGCCAACCCTTGGGTAGAGAAAGGGCAAGAGGACCTGCTTGTAGGTCATAAGGACGTAGCGCTGATTCCTGTGCGGATATGGAGACACGTAGTATAAGCTGTGATGTGCGCCATGAGGTTCTGCAGTACACAGCCTGGGCACCTTGTCTGCATTCAGCGCTTCACATCACCGCTCTGCACACGACATATTTCCCTATAAATCTCTGCCCGTTGTGGGATCGCAGCAGTAAAATGAGAATGCTGCAACTGCCTCCCCCTTGACTGACAGCTGCCCTCCCCGGCTGGATAGTAAATATCCTCTGATTAATGCACACACTATAAATGTGGCCATCATTTATTTCCCTGCGATTCGGTGCCAAAACCCATCTACTTATCCGATCTCCCCGGCAATAAATATCTCATCAGACGGCTGTACATGTAATACCTCTGTAAATTATTACTAGGCGGGGGGATAAGGGGGTGAGCTCCAGACTGCTGAGTGTTTTTTGCCATTGCTCATATTGACATGGCCCAACTGCTCGGAATAACTGGATGCCATGCTTTATTACCTCTGCGGAGATTAGGAGAGGATCATTCACATCCTTCTAGCTACAGGCGGCAGTCACTGTGATCAGCACAACCCCAGATCACCCAGACAAATCGTGCAGCTGCCAAAAAGAAGTTCATATTATCTATCTATCTCTTACCTATCTCATATCTACCTGTCTCATATCTATCCTATCTATCCTATCTATCTATCTATCTATCTATCTATCTATCTATCTATCTATCGCCCAGATATTTCATTTTTTAAATGGAAGCAAATTACATTTTAACAACATAGATGTTGTAGGTACAGTTGAAACCAGAAGTTTCCATCCCCTCTATAAAAAGCCCCATCTGCAGGTTTTTCCCTCCCCTCTATAAAAAGCCCCATCTGCAGGTTTTTCTCACTATCTGACATGAAATCAGAATAAACCTTCCCCGTTTTAGGTCAATTAGGAACCAAAATTATTTATATTTGCCAAATGCCAGAATTATGAGAGAGAATTAAAAGCATTTTTATTACTTTCTGCAAAGTCAAAAGTTTCCATACGTTTCATTAGTATGTGGTAGCATTGCCTTTATACTGTAGGACTTGGGTCAAACATTTTGGATCCTTCCACAAGCTTCTTACAATAGTTGGTAGGAATTTTGGCCCATTCCTCCTGACAGAACTGGTGTAACTGAGCCATGTTTGGAGGTCGCCTTGCTCACACCTGCCCATAAATTTTCAATAGTATTGAGATCAGGGCTTTGTGATGGCCGCTCCAAAACATTGACTTGGTTCTCCTCAAGCCACTTTGTAACCAGTTTGGCAGTAGCTTCGGGCCATTGTCCATTTGGAAGACCTATTTCCGCCCAAGCATTAAAGAGGTTGTCTCACTACAAGGATTGCTGCTTTTCATGTTAAAGATCTTACAAAAACAAGTCACTTTGTAATATGTGTTCATTAGCAGTGTCCTACCAATTCCTAGACATCCCCTCTTGTATGGGCTGCATCAGCTCCTTCGGTCGCTATAGCTACAGACCTGTTTGATCTATCCTGATAGGCTGCCAGTACTGGTTGCTATAGCTACAGACCTGGCTTCTACTGCAGTCTAGTAGAAGACAGTAAACACGCCCCTGAATTCAAAGTGAAACCAAGAAAACGGGACTTAGGTAAGATGAATCAATGTAGTGAGACAACCCCTTTACCTTCCTGGCATATGTCTTGAGATGTTACTTCAGTATTGCCACAGAGTCTTCTTTCCTCATGATGCCATCTATTTTGTGATGTGCATCAGTCCTTCCTGCAGCAAAACTACCCGACAACATGATGCTGCCACCCCTGTGTTTCACAGTTGGGTCTTTGTTCCTGTGTGCATTTTCAAACATTAGTCTGGCTTTTGTATGTTTCTTTTGGATTAATGGCTTCTTCCTGGCAGAGTGGAAGGATGAACCAGACTTGTGCAAGTCCACTGTTCTCTTCCTGATATCTTGGCTGATTTCTGGAGACTTTCCCATGATGTTACACACAGGCAATGTGTTTCTTTTGTGCAGTAAAATACATCCACAGTTGTGTCTCTAATTAACTCAGATGTTGCCAATATCAGAAGCTTCCTGAGACCTGACATCATCATATGGGCTGTCCCAAATTGTTTAAAGGCAGAGTAATCCGAGTGTATGGAAACTTTTGATTTTGCAGAAAGTAATAACAATACCTTAAAACATTCTCTCTCATTATTCTGGCATTTGGCAACTATAAATAATTTTGGTTCCTAATTGACCTAAAACGGGGAAGGTTTATTCTGATTTCATGTCAGATAGTGAGAAAAACATGCGTATGTGTCTGTTTATATAATGTATGGAAACTTCTGGTTTCAACTCTATCTATCTACTTACCTATCTCTCTCATCTATCTGTCTCGTTCATCTGTCTGTCTCTATATTTATCCATCTGTTTGTCTATCTCACTATCTTTCTTACTCTGTCTCATTATATATCTACTTTTTATCTGAATATCCATCTGTCTATCTATCTTTCTGCAGCAGGAATAAAATGTGTTTATTTAAACTCCACAGTAACAAAACAACATACAGACATAAAGGGCTCGTTCACACGGCTTATTCTGGGACTGATTTCAGCCGTACAGCGCGCCATATTAGCGCTGCAGTATGGCTGAAATCAGTCCCAGTCATTACAGTAATCCACAGTTCTCATAGAGAACTATGGATTCCGTCTCCTCTCCCCGCTCGGCGAATCCGCCGCGGGGGGAGAAAGTGACATGTTTATTATTTACAGCGTGTACGCGCCGTGAATAATGACTGTCTATGGGACCGGCGAGCTGCCCCCCCCCGCCCCCCGCCCCGCTGCACGGAGTTGGCGTAATTGCGGGCGAAATCCGTCCCCGCAATTACGTCGCAATAAGCCATGTGAACATTGCCAAACAGCGAAATCTGATGCGTGGGCTAAGACTAAGGTTTTATACCTCATGACGCATCAGGTTGAAACGCGTCAGTTTTCACTCTGTTTGGAATAGCAGAGTGGCCATACATATTGTAGGGACTCACGTTCAGCCGCCATCTTGGGTCGTCCCAGGGGATATTCCGCTCTTGGACCGCCATCCTTTGGTAGAACGGTTGGCACTTTCACAACAGGCACTTGGGACACCGGTTTCTTTCAGTCTGGCCTCCACCAGCTTTATTTCTTTAGCACAGCACACGTTGTACAGAAAACACAGGTAAACAAAACCCTGGCCGTCTGGCCACTCACTACACATGTAGCGTCCCTCTTTACATAGGGTCTGGACCTAATGTCCAGTCAGAACAGTCCGTTCTACCAGCCTCCACTGGTTGGGCTTCCAGAGGTCAGCCACCTGCTGGCATCAAACCACTGGGGTAAGAGCCTCTCCTCAGCTCTTCACCGCTCAACTTCCAGGAAGCAAACCACACCCCCTGTACACCTGAAGGCCCAGGCCTTTTATAGGAAACCCGAGCCCTATCCACATCCTGGCCTGGAACATGGGGAGTAGACGCCCACCCGACACATTGTCTACTCCCAATAAGAGCCGACCCAGGAACGGCTGAAAAGCCAAACTAATACTTCCCCATTGCCAACCACTTAGTGAGGCTGACAATACATGCAGTTGGCTCTTATCCCACCAAGACCAGGTATCCTTGGTGGCATGTTGTATATCGAACTCGGGTATAACTCCACCTATTGGCAGAAATAGGTAACTACCTGTAGTTGCCCTGTCACAATATGTATTCAGCCCCCTGTACTCTGAAATCCAGTGTGACCAACTGCCTTTGGACGTAACCTACATAGTAAATAGAGTACATCTGTCAGTAATTTATTCTCCGTATATTTTTGTTAAGGTCTCAGAGGTTTGTTAGAGAACATTAGTGAACAAACAGCATTCTAAAAACCAAAGACCACACTACACAGCTGAGGGATAAAGTTGTGGTAAAGTGTATTGCAGGGTTAGGTTTAAAAAAAAAAAAATTAGTCCAAACTCTGAACATCTCCCGAAGCACTGTTCAATCCATCATCTGTAAATGAAATGCATATGGCACAATTGCTGACCTACCAAAACATAACTGCCCACCTAAACTGACAGCCTAGACAAGGAGAGCACTAATAAGAGAAGCAACCAAGAGGCACCAGGGTCACTCTAGAGGAGTTGCAGAGATCCACAGCTCAGGTGGGAGAATGTGTCCACAGGACAACTATTAGTCATGTACTCCACACATCTTTATGGAAGAGTGGCAAGAAGAAACCCATTTTTCAAAAAAAAAAAAAAAAAAGTTATGTAGGGCACACAAGCAGCATGTGGAAAAAGTGGCTTTGCTCAGATGAGACCTAAAATTATCTTTTTGGCCTTAATGCCAAATGCAATGTGTGGAGAATTAATTGAGGAAAAAACGTGGACTGCCCAAGCTGAATTTCCCTGCTCCGTACTTAAGTTTTGGCAGTGGACAGTACACATCAAAATATACTTGAGTAAAATCAGCATCGTCTGAATGATGCTGATTTTAAATGGCAGTCAATGGAAAGTGTTATACAGGAATTTTGGATGCTTATTTAGGAGCGTATAGGGAATGCAATATACCTCAAATAACTGTTCAAAAACGCCATCTTAACATACCATTGGAGAGCTTTGATAAATTAGGCCCAAGGTGTACTTTTTTTCTTGAAGTTGTTTTTCAGAGATCCCAAATCAGAAGATCTCCGCACTTTGGGGCAGATTAATCAGTGCTGTCTAACTCTTAGATAGTGTAAAGTTAGACTAGACAGGCTGAATCCCCACTGCATCGGACAAGAAACGGCTGAAAGTCGACCGCTTTTTGTCCGATACAGGACCACGGTTTTTGTCACGGTCAGTTCTCATTTTTTTGCCGTCACGCATACGATTGATTCTATGGGAAGACGACGAAAAAGCTCAAAGCGCCGCCGTATTATACAACATGTTGTATTATACGCCGGCGCCAGAGGATGAGCAGAGAAAAGACGAGCTATAGGTATAGCTATAGGAGACTATAGGTCGTTTTTTCTGTTGTCATCTGTTGTACGATCATATTTTCAGCGGTTTTAAATTCCTAAAACCACTGAAAATACGATAGATTTGCTAATCCGTGGAGACGTAGCCTAAGGCCATGTTCACACGGCTAACTGCGAGACGAAATTCAGTCCGTAATTAAGCGCCGGAGTGCGCCAATTACGGGCTTAATCCGTCCCAGTAACTACGGTAATCCACAGTTCTCATAGAGAACTATGGATTACGTCTCCTCTCCCTGCTCGGCGAATACGCCGAGGGGGGAGTTGATTCACATGTGAATTACCAGCTGCGTATATGCGCTGCTGGTAATGATTCTCTATGGGCCGGCGAGGTGCCGGCCCCCCCTGCTCCCTCCCTCGCTCCCGCTCCGACCCCAGCCACACGGCGTAACTGCGGGGCGTAATTACGTCCCGCAGTTAACCCGTGTGAACATAGCCTATGGGTGCATTCACACTGCTGATTTAAATGCGGAATCAGTATTGTATCCTCGTCTGATAACTGCGCTTTTAAGGGTACCTTTGCACAACGGATTTGAACACTGATACTAGGGGCAGATTCAGTGACCTCCATTGTACACTATGTAAAATCAACCATGTTGTTTAGACGACACTGATTTTATTTCAGTATTTTTGGCGTGTAAAATAAGCGCTGACAAACAATTGACATGCCAAGACTTTGCTGCGCTTTTACATGCCGATCATACCAAGTATAAGACATTCACGGAACTTCCAATAAGGAAACCACGGCGAAAATCTGGTGTGTGAACAGAACCTTAGCACGGATTTCAGACGAGCTATTGACACTGATTTTCGGAGGCTTATTTTCAGCCTTCTATGTACTATAATGTGAGGCGAGTCATTCCTCCCATACTATCCCTCACTTTCCCCTCCTTTGAGGTCCACACTCTCGGACTCTTTCGGCCATTTTCTCTCATAGTCGCTGGCTAGTCATCGGTCATTTTGCTGCATGGCTCCCTCACTTGCTCTGTACTGAAATGCCCACTCTCATCATGAGTGATTTCAACATCCCCATTGATCTCCAAGACTTTTGGGAGAAGATTCTGTGGACTGACGAGACCAAAGGTGAACTTTTTGGAAGATGTAAGTCCCATTACATATGGCATAGAAGCAACACAGTATTTCAGAAAAGGATCATACCAACAGTCACATATGGTGGTGGTAGAGTGATGGTCGGGGTTGTTTTGCTGCTTCAGGACCTGGAAGACTTGCTGTTATAAATGGAACCATGACTTCGGCTGTCTACCAACAAATCCTGAAGGAGAATGTCAGGCCATCTGTTCATGAACTAAAGCTGAAGCACACTTGGGTTATGCAGCAGGATAATGATCCAAAAAACACCAGCAAGTCCACCTATGAATGGATGAAGAAGAGTGTCCGAGTCACAGTCCTGACCTTAATCAAATTGAGATGCTGTGGCCTGACCCTAAACAAGCGGTTCATGCTCAGAAACCCTCCGATGTGGGGGAATTACAACACTTCTGCACAGATAAGTGGCCAAAATTCCTCCAGAGCGTCGTAACAGACTCATTGGAAAGTTATCACAAACGCTTGGCTGCAGTTTTTGCTGCTACGGGTGGTCTAACCAGTTATTAGGTTTAGGGGACACTTTTTCACACAGGGTCCTGTAGGTTTTGATGACTTTTTCCCTTAATAATGAAGCTCTTCATTTGAAAACTGCATTTTGTGTTACTTGTCTTATGTTTGTCTCATATTTAAATTAGTTTGTTGATCTGAAACATTTAAGTATCACAAACATCCAAAAGATTAAGAAATCAAGAAGGGGGAAAATACTTTTTCACACCACTCTATTGGCACCACTCAAATCCTGCACCACCAGAATCAGATGCCAGCAGCCTTGGCACACGCCTCAGACTTTGTGGAGAAAGCCAAAGCTATCTGCAGACCTTCTCCACTACAAGTTCATGCTCGGGACTTACCACACAGCCCTTCACTGCGCCAAACAAGACCATTTCACCTCCCTCATCTCAACATTACACAAAAACCCAAAACAACTGTTGGACACTTTCCACTCCCTCCTCAGGCCTAAAGCTCCAGCCAAAGTCACTGACCTCTGTGCTGAAGACCTGGCCACTCACTTCAATGAGAAAATCGACAGTATCCGGCAAAACATCACATCTCAATCCCCAAGTGACACTCATCCCTCCCTGCACGTCCTCTGACCTCCTCTCAGCTCTTGACCTGACGACAGAAGAAGTGTCCAGACCACCTGCTCTAGTGACCCCAGCCCCTACCACCTCATCCAGTCCATTTCCCCAGTTCTCACCTTGCACCTAACTGCAATCTTCAACTTCTCTTTCTCTACTGGGATCTTTCCATCTTTGTTTAAACATGTTGTTATAACCCCATTACTAAAAAAACAGCCCACTCTGGACCCATCCTGCGCTGCCAACTACCGACCAGTCTCTAACCTGCCCTTTATCTCTAAACTCGTGGAACACTTGGTCTACTCCCCCCCTCTCCCTCATCGCCTCTTCTTTCTTCTCCCCCTCTCTTCCTCTCTCCAGCAGCCAGGCTCTCCAGCCGCTATACTGATGCCTCTACCCTGTGTCAGTCACTGCACTGCTTGCCCTTTCAGTACACAATACAACATAAACTCACCACTCTCACCCATAAAGCTTTCCAAAGTGCTGCACCCCCTTACACCTCCTCCTTCATCTCTGTCTATCCATTCTCTCCGCTCTGCTGCTGATCTTAGACTTCATGCCTCAACTATCCGCACCTCCTATGTCCATCTCAAAGTTTTTCAAGTGCTGCACCAGTTCTCTGGAATATCGGTGTCCTGTGATGTAAGACAGATTGGACTTAGATTTTGAGGCCGAATCTATTTCCAAATCAGCCACATTTATCAGAGTTGATTAAATCTGGGGCAGGTTAGAACTGTCTGGTCTAAGTTTACACCTTTTATATGTTGGCTTATTTTATGCCACTAACTGCACATTTTTTGGCGGACGGCGCCCCACACGAAACCATGCTTCATTTCCATGAAGAAAACCTTGTTACTGACCCTTTTGTCCGACGGGGCACAGGTGTGTAAAAACTGTCTAAAACACATAATAAATGTGGTGTAAAGCAGGTATGTCATTATTTCTGGTGGGAATTGTCAGAATTCTGGCGCAACTGTCTTGATAAATGAGCACCATTGTCTCTTTGAGAAGTCACAGACACCACGTATGTTTCCACCTGACATGGCCATTTCTCTGGTTGTGTGTTGGATGTGGCACAGTATATCTTATTTGCCACGCTCTTTTCAGTATACAGTTGTAGAAGTCTGTGTTATCAAAGCAAATACTATTTTAAACAATGCCACCATTTTTAGATTGTACTGTTTTTATTTCTTACAAAGAGCTAAATTTCTGAAATAGACATTTAAAGGGGGGTTCTCACCACAGACTTTGATGGGATAGGGCGTCAATGTGTGATAGGTGCAGGTTACAGTTGTAGAATATCCAGAATGAGCCCTAAAACCTCTCTATTGTGAATAGAGAGGTGGTCAGAACTCTCCCCATAGTGTCCTCTTTAGGATACAATAGGATCGCCATACAATAGTTTTCCTGGGAGATTATGCAGTAGTCCCTCAATGGTTCTGGGTCGACCATTGGGTGCTGAAACTGTTACTCTTTGAAAGTCCGGTAATTGGTTCTAATGCCCCAAAATGTAACCAACATAATGTAACATGGGGATTAAAGAAAGTTATGCAGATACTGATCTAGATACACTAATACATGTAAGAGCAGTATAAGACATGTAATACTACACTGTACTGTAGAGAGGTGCTATAGACCACCAATCACTGCATGTACCTCACTAATACATGTAAGAGCAGTACAGGACATGTAGTACCGCACTGTACTGTAGAGAGGCGCTATAGACCACCAATCACTGCATGCATCTCACTAATGCATGAAAGAGCAGTATAGGACATGTAGTACTCCACTGTACTGTAGAGAGGCGCTATAGACCACCAATCACTGCATGTACCTCACTAATACATGTAAGAGCAGTACAGGACGTGTAGTACTGCACTGTAGAGAGGTGCTACTTGTATTAGTGAGGTGCATGCAGTGACTGGTGGTCTAGTAGCCCCTCTCTACAGTACAGTGCGGTGCTACATGTCCTGTACTGCTCTTACAGGTATGAGTGAGGTGCATGCAGTGATTGGTGGTTTAGTATAATCTCTCTACAGTACAGTGCGGTACTACATGTCCTGTACTGCTCTTACATGTATTAGTGCAGTGTATGCAGTGATTGGCAGTCTAGTAGCGCCTCTCTACAGTACAGTGCGGTACTACATGTCCTGTTTGCTTACTGTATTAGAGGTCAGCAGTGATGGGTGGTCTATAGCGCCTCTCTACAGTACATGTGGTGCTACATGTCCTGTACTGCTCTTACATGTATTAGTGCAGTGCATGCAGTGATTGGTGGTCTATAGCGCCTCTCTACAGTACAATGCGGTACTACATGTCCTGTACTGCTCTTAGGGGCCGTTTGCACGGCAAGTGACAAATACCGGTCGGTTTATGCGACTGGCATTTGCACTGTTTTGCGGCCTTCCACATGGCCGCGTGGAGGGGGTGGCTTTTCTCCGCGATGAGCGGAAAAAAGCCCTCCCCCTTCACATTGAGATGCACATATTCCGTCCGGAAACCGGACGGAAGAATGTGCATACGCAATGTTTTTTGGGTGGCCCGCGGACGGAAAATCCGCTGGGTGGACAAAACCCGTGCAGCGGCCGTGATGCTCAGTGTTGGCCGGTTTTTCAGGCGGTCTGCAAAACCGCCAACCGCCTGAAAAACCGTCCGAAAACCCATGCCGTGGGGACTTGCCCTTACATGTATTAGTGAGGTGCATGCATGCAATGATTGGCAGTCTGGTAGCTCCTCTCTACAGTACAGTGCGGTACTACATGTCCTGTACTGCTCTTACATGTATGAGTGATGTGCATGCAGTGATTGGTGGTCTATAGCGCCTCTCTACAGTACAGTGCGGTACTACATGTCCTGTACTGCTCTTACATGTATTAGAGAGGTGCATGCAGTGATTGGGGTTCTAGTAGCGCCTCTCTACAGTACAGCGCGGTACTACATGTCCTGTACTGTTCTTACATGTATTAGTGAGGTGCATGCAGTGATTGTTGGTCTAGTAGCTCCTCTCTACAGTACAGTGCGGTACTACATGTCCTGTACTGCTCTTACATGTATTAGTGAGGTGCATGCAGTGATTGCAGTCTATAGCTCCTCTCTACAGTACAGTGCGGTACTACAAGCCTTGTGCTACTCTTACATGTATTAGTGAGGTGCATGCAATGATTGGCGGTCTAGTAGCACCTTTCTATAGTACAGTGCGGTACTACATGTCCTGTACTGCTTTTACATATATTAGTGAGGTGCATGCAATGATTGGCGGTCTAGTAGCGCCTCTCTACAATACAGTACGGTAGTACATGTCTTGTACTGCTCTTACATGTATTAGTGAGGTGCATGCAATGATTGGCGGTCTAGTAGCGCCTCTCTACAATACAGTGCGGTACTATATGTCCTGTACTGCTTTCACATGTGCCAGGGTGAGCGACTCCTTTGGGCACCAGGTGAAGGCCCCATTTTTCTTTTTTCTGGTCTATTGATATAGACTTATAAATATGGTCTAATATTTAGTGCAGATTTACACTAGACTAAAAATGCGGCAGATTCCGCATTGTGTTGATAAATCTGGCACATTTACACTGTCTAGTCTAAGTTTACTCTTTCTATCAGTTGGCTTATTCTGTGGCACTATTTGTGCCAAAATTTTGTTCCAAGGGGAATCGCGCCTTTCTATTTTTTTTTTTTTTACAGAGCCACATCCATTTCCAGGAGTCCATGCCCTTTTTAAATGCAATGTATAAGTGTCTAAAAAACATAATAATTGTGGGGAAAGTGATTTCCAGCTTCCAGCAGCTCTCTGATGTTATATGGAAGGACGCGCTTTATCTTGATTAGTATCTGGTCCTGAGGTCAAAAATGTCACCAAAATAATACAAAATGAAGAAGAAAGAAAATGAACCAATCTCCAGTTTTCCATTGCATTACAGCTTCAACATACAATGGTCGTCCATGAACCAATGAATAACATTGTATGCTGAGGGAGCGCTGTATCTGCAGATGAGCATGGTGCTGGTGGCATGATAGTTTACCCAGTAGGTGGCACTGGTGGCGCGCAGTTGCTGCCCCCGCACTCTATCAGGCCTACGTGTTTTTCACGGCTCTCATCGGCATTCATTACAAACACACTCCTGTACTAATGCAATTATTTCAGCAATCAAAGTGCAATGCTGCACCTATAAGTATTCATCTTGTCTGCTTAATGGAAGCAGTCTATTAGTGTAGCTGCTAATATATCACCGTAAGGAGAGAGGGCTCGCCTCTGCTTAACCGTTTCATTGCCATCTGACTGTGAGCATGCTGCTCCATGTTATCAGGCCGGTATCATTACACCTGCTGATGGAATACATGGGAACATATTTGTAGTTGAGTTGCAAGAAGGATAATTCCATCACCCTGCACCTCCCTGAGATTCACCACGGACTAGCCCTGGTTGCGTGTAGGCTTTTACCGGTATAGATCTCATGTGAACCCCGGAATTAAGTAATGGGGACCCTTTTTACTTAATTGGGTTTTGCCGCAAATTAAAATGTGTGGGAAGTTTGCAAATGAAATGAAACATTTTCACCATTCATCATTATTAAAAATTCTGTAGCATTTTTTTGTTTTAGCTGCTCCCTTAGTGATCCATTGTTTACAGCTCGTAGGGAAAAATTCCTTCCCGACTCCAATCTGGCAATCAGAATAAATCCCTGGATCAACGACCCCTCTCCAAAATCCTGGTCACTATAACTTGTTATATTATTACATCTAGAAATGTATCCAAACCCTTCTCCAGAATCCTGGTCAATATAACTTGTTATATTATTACATCTAGAAATGTATCCAAACCCTTCTCCAGAATCTGGTCACTTAACTTGTTATATTATTACATCTAGAAATGTATCCAGAACCTTCTCCAGAATCCTGGTCACTATAACTTGTTATATAATTACATCTAGAAATGTATCCAGACTCTTTTTGAACGCTGTTAAATTGAATGTACCATAACAAGTTCTTCTGGCAGAGAGTTCCACAGTCTCACTGCTCTAACAGTAAAGAATCCCTTTCTATGTTTATGTAGAAACTCTCTTTCCTCTAGCTGTAGAGGACGCCCCCTTGTTCTGGATACAGTCCTGGGTATATTACATTGAAATAGAGCATTGGATGGCTACACTATAAAAGCCTCCTGACAAGCGCATATGCCGAGTAGATGATTATCTACTAGTCAATGGGCTGGCGCTTCTATAATGCATGCAGTAGTGAGGGGTGACATTCCGAAAAGAACGTCATCACTGACTGCCATACACATAATACCGTAAATAATGTAAAAACATATAACGCAATGTACATATGAATTCTGTAAAAGGAATAAAGATTTTTTTTTTTGGCCATAACGAGATTAATTGCATTAAAATAAAAAAGGGGTTGTCCACCTTTATTAGAGAATTAAAGAAGCAGCTCCTGGTGCCCCAGCAAAAAAAAAAAAGAAAAAAAGAAACCTTTGCTTCCCTTTCCTCTGGGCCGGTCTCCGGCATCTTCTGCTTCCATTCTGCCACTTTTGAACATGGACATCATCATTGACTGGCTTCAGTTGTCAATTGGCTGTTAGTTTCCTTGCCCTATTCAGTTGGTGGTCCGTAACCACGGGCGCTCTGCTCTGCTAAGACCGCGCAGTCCCGGGAATAGAGGGCATGCCTCTGAACGCTCACAACACAGGGCCCACATGTGCCTTCCGGCCCCTGTGGCGGTGGGACCCATAGCAGCCATAGTGGCAGACCCGTCCCAGCTTCTCTCCTCTCTCATCTAACCCTATATATCACAGAGCTCAGCTTCTCTCCTATATCATATAACCCTATATATCACAGGGCTCAGCTCCTCCCCTCTATCATATTCCTATATATCACAGAGCTCAGCTTTCTTCTCTTATCATATTAACCCTATTTATCACAGAGCTCAGCTTCTCTCCTTATCATATAACCCTATATATCACAGAGCTCAGCTTCTTCCTCTATCTTTATAACCCGATATATCACAGAGCTCAGCTTCTTTTCCTCTATCATATAACCCAAATTTTAACAGAGCTCAGTTTCTCTCCTCTATCAATAACCCTATATATCACAGAGCTCAGCTTCTCTCCTCTATCATAAAACCCCTATATATCCAGAGTCAGCTCTCTCCTCTATCATTTTTAACCTATATTATCACAGAGCTAGCTCCTCCCTCTATCATATAACCCTATATATCACAGAGTCAGCTTCTCTCCTTATATATAACCCTAATATCACAGGGGCTCAGTTTCTCTTCTATCTTTAACCCTATATATCACAGAGCTCAGCTTCTCTATCATATAACCCTATATATCACAGAGCTCAGCTCCTCTTCTCTATCATATTTATTATTATTATTATTATTTATTTTAAAGCGCCATTGATTCCAGGGCGCTGTACATTCGAGGGGGTTTACATACATTACTTAAGTCAAACGAGTACAGTGTAAGGGATAATGACAATTGGCACGACAGAGGGAGAGAGGACCTACCCGCGAGGGCTTACAATCTACAAGGAGGGGGGAAAAGAGACAGGAGGTGAGGGCAGACGTGTTTGTGGAGGAAGTAGTAAACAACAAGGTTAGTGTAGGTTATAGGGCAAGCCTGAAGAAAATATGGGGTTTTCAGGTTGCTTTTGAAGGTTTGGTTGACAGTGAGGAGGGATCGTGATGTGTTGGGGCAGTGAGTTCCAGGAGTGTGGAGGGGAAGCGGGGAAGACTTGGGACCGGTTGTGGTGAGGGAGTGATAAGAGGAGAGCAGAGGAGAAGGTCATGTGAGGAGCGGAGATTGCGTGAGGGGAGATATTTGGAAATTAGGGCATCATATAACCCTATATATCACAAAGTTCAGTTTTCTTTTATATATATAAAACTATTTTATCACAGAGCTCTAGCTCTCTCCTCTATATTTTAAAATATATTTACCGAGTCAGCTTTTCCCTCTTTCATATAACCTATATAGCACAGAGCTCAGCTTCTTCCTTCTATCATATAACCCTTTATATTACAGAGCTCAGTTCTTCCTTATTATTAACACTATATATCACGAGCTCAGCTTCTTCCCTCTATCATAAAACCTATTATATCACAGAGCTCAGCTCTCTCCTCTATCATATAACCCTATATATCACAGAGCTAGCTTGTTACCTCTATCATATAACCTATATATCACAGAGCTCCGCGTCTCTCCTCTATCTATAACACTTATATCCACAGAGCTCAGCTCCTCTTCATATAACCCTATATATCACAGAGCTCAGCTCCTCTCCTCTTTCATATAAATTATATTCACAGAGCTCCGCTTCTCTCCCCTCTATCTTTAAAAACCCTTATATATCACAGAAGCTCTGCTTTTCTCCTCTATCATAAAATAACCCTATATATCACAGAGTTTCGTCCTCTCCTCTTTCATATAACCCTATATATCACAGAGCTCAGCTCCTCTCCTCTATCATATAACACTATATATCACAGAGCTCCGCTTCTCTCCCTCTATCATATAACCTTATATATCACAGAGCTCTGCTTTTCTCCCTCTATCATATAACCCTATATATATCAGAGCTCAGATCCTCTCCTCTATCATATAACCCTATTATACAGAGCTCAGTCCTCTCCTCTATCATATAAACCCTATATATCACAGAGCTCAGCTTCTTATCATATAACCTATATATCACAGAGCTCAGCTTCTCTCCTCTATCATATAACCCTATATATCACAGAGCTCTGCTTGTCTACCTCTGCCATATGGTGGTCTCAGACAGGACGGCATAATCCACCTGTCAGGTGGACTTTAAATGATCTGCCACTAATCTCTTGGTGCTAGGTACCACATAACACCTCTAGAAGTGTTGTGGATGGGTCAGAGCTGTTTTCTTGACAGGAGGGAACCTACATGCTGTTAGGCAGGTGATATGATTTGTCTCATGTATACTAAAAAAACATAAAACTGTAGTTTGGAAGAAACAGGAACAACCTCTACTACTTGAATTACTCCTGGACAGGAGGAGGTTAACACAAAAATATGATTAGGCCAATGCACTTATCAGTCTGACAGCGTGTGAAAGTCAAATGTATGTGTTTTATTGGGATAGTATATCAGGGGTTTTATGTCTGGAGGTGTGGAAGCTGCTTTACGAGGCCGCTTTATTTATTATTCTGTATTTATTGCACAGAACTGCGGTTTTAGCAAGTGTAAATGTCTAATGCAGTTAATCTCCTCATACATTATACAGCCGATAAAACCAAATCTTCTAAGGTTACTTGAGCGCACCTCTAGGATTCTGACAGCGGCGGAGAGCTGGATGTTTATGCTGATGTCCTGTCTACCCAAAGCAGGTGGACATCCTGAGAGCGGCTCAAAAGAACACGAGGCAGTGCCATAACAACTATGTAACAGCAATATGCATAAAGGGAACAAATCCGGTGGTTTATACTACCCTATCAGAAAGCAGGATGTGATGGAGAAAAGCTCCGCTCCATGATATATGTATATTACAGAGCACAGAGCTCTGCTCTATCATATAACCCTATATATCACAGAGCTCAGCTTATCTCCTCTATCATATAACCCTATATATCACAGAGCTCAGCTCCCCTCCTCATCTTATAACCTATTATCACAGGGGTCAGCTTCTCTCCTCTTCATATAACACTATAATCAGAGCTCAGCTCCTCTCCCTTTTCATATAAACCCTATATACAGAGCTCAGTCCTCTCCCTCTATCATATAAACCATATATACAGAGCTCAGCTTCTCTCCCTCTATCATATAACCCTTTTATCACAGAGCTCAGCTTCTCTCCTGTATCATATAACTATATATCACAGAGTCAGTTCTTTCCTTTATCATATAACCCTAATTTATCACATAGCTCAGCTCCCCTCCTTTAACATATAACACTATATATCACAGAGCTCAGCTTCTCTCCTCTATCATATACCCCTATACATCACAGAGCTCAGCTTCTCTCCCTCTATCATATAACACTATACATCACAGAGCTCAGCTTCTCTCCCTCTATCATATAACACTATATATCACAGAGCTCAGTTCTCTCCTCTATCATATACACTTTTATATCACAGAGCTCAGCTCCTCTCCTCTATCATAAAACCCATATATCACAGAGCTCAGCTCCTCTCCTCTATCATATAACCCTATATATCACAGAACTCAGCTTCTCTCCTCTATCATATAAACCTATATATCACAGAACTCAGCTTCTCTCCCTCTATCATAAAACCATATATATCACAGAGCTCAGCTTTTCTCTCTCTATCACGTCCTGATCTCACACAGGGCAACATAAACTACCTGACAGGTTCCCCTTACAAATGATTCTCGATTTTTTGTATAACTTTTTACTATTTTTTTTTTTTATACATTCTTAATGATTTGTGTTTCTAGGAGGGCAAGGAGTATCTAATTAAAAGTCTGGCTTCATGGCTTCCCAGCTTGCAAAAAAATGACGGTGGAATGCAGAAGGCTGAAGATGAAGATTTGGTAGAGGTAAGGTTGTGTTTTTGTAAAAGGGCATTTTCATCCCTAAAAATGTTTGACATATCCACAGAAATATCACATAAATGGTTGATAGGTGCGAGCACCAGTGGTGTCTCCTGCATTTATGTGCAGAATGGAGGTCCTCTTTGACGGGGTTCTTTGGAGCTCACCGGTGGAGTTGAGTCTTGGGGCTCAACCTGTGGAGTTGGTTCTTGGGGCTCAACCGGTGGAGTTGGGTCTTGGGGCTCCACCGGGGGAGTTGGGTCTTGGGGCTCCACCGGTGGAGTTGGGTCTTGGGGCTCCACCGGTGGAGTTGGGTCTTGGGGCTCCACCGGTGGAGTTGGGTCTTGGGGCTCCACCGGTGGAGTTGGGTCTTGGGGCTCCACCGGTGGAGTTGGGTCTTGGGGCTCCACCGGTGGAGTTGGGTCTTGGGGCTCCACCGGTGGAGTTGGGTCTTGGGGCTCCACCGGTGGAGTTGGGTCTTGGGGCTCCACCGGTGGAGTTGATTCATGCAGCCTTCCAGGTCGGGACATCACGCTGGGCATCCCTTGCATGCTCACTTAGGCAAATTTTTTCCTGAGCTAGTGGGAGAATGCCATTGTTTTTTTCTGAAGCCTGCTTTCAGTATTCTGGGACCGTTATTTTGATGATCTCCTCATCAGGAGTCTTTCAATTATTTGTGGTTTATCTCAACATCAACGAGATATTACATCGAGGAGAGGGAAAAATCTCTGTGATCACATAGTTCATAATAATTATCTCTCCCAAAAGAAGAGGGAACTTGGCTAGACCAACAGATTAAGGGCCCATAGAGATGGGGCAGTTGTAAAGCCTGTGAGTGCATCAATTTATTTGTATAGGTTTTTAAAGGGGTTGTCTCATTACATTGATTTGTCCTGTTTTCTTGGTTTCATTTTGAAATTAAGGGGTATGTTTACTGGCTCTTACTAGACTGCAGTAGAAGCCAGGTCTGTAGCTATAGCAACCAGTGCTGGTAGCCTATCAGGAGAGATTTAGCAGATCTGTAGCTATAGCGACTAGCGCTGGCAGCCTATCAGGATAGATCAAACAGGTCTGTAGCTATAGCG
Source organism: Phyllomedusa bahiana (assembly GCA_025379985.1). Lineage (NCBI taxonomy): Eukaryota > Metazoa > Chordata > Amphibia > Anura > Hylidae > Phyllomedusa > Phyllomedusa bahiana. The sequence continues at coordinate 97,719 of JAODAL010005529.1, read as the reverse complement.
ACCTGAGGAGCTGATGCAGCCCATACAAGAGGGGATATCTCAGAATAGGTTGGATACTGTTAATGGAAACATATTGCAAAGTGACTTTGCTTTTGCGAGATCTTTAACATAAAAAGCAGCAATCCTTGTAGTGAGACAACCCCTTTAAGCGCTGCTACTGGATTGTTGTACAACCAGGAATTTAGCAGATTGTAAGACCTCTTACGTTATTTCCTTGGCTAGCTGTCCTTTAATGTATGAGGTAAAGACGAAACGCGAATCTTATCCCTGGATACTAGATCATTTTGGTGACCTCCAACATTCTTGTGATAGACCAATAGCGCGATACATGCACACAGGCTTGGACTGGCCTACAGGGGAATAGGGGAAACCCCCGGTGGGCCCCTGAGCATGGTAGAACTGGAATTGTTTTTTAACTGCATGTACATCCTTAGAAGAGGCAAAAAGCAAGAGGCAGAGTATAGGAGGTATCTACAGCAGCTGTAGGGTGGACCCCTAAAAAAAACTCCACCGGTGGTCCCAGAAACAGCTTGACTGGTGGGCCCCTAGAGTCCACTCTACCTGTGGGCCCTAGGCACCCCAGTCCGACACTGCATGCACAGGTACACTCCAATCCTTTGGAATATAGTTTGTCATCAAGGTGGAGATATGGACAAACACCTCTTCCAAAAAGAGGCCATGCGGCTATACCGGTTAAAAACAGTTAATCCATTTGGCCTTAATGAGAATATTTGTTTCACCTCCTTTATCCAATCTTTGAAACGAACATACTACTAAAAATGTGGTAATAATCCCTGGTTTTCTTTCATATAATTCTGTATTTCATCATCAGATTTCCATGCACTTGTATTACTTTATTAAATATATTTTTTTTTCTCCAAGCTCTTTCCTGCTTTATGGTGTTTAGTCATTTTGGTGCAGCTCTTGCTACGAAATATCACTGGTCAAGCTATGATTTAGGAACACACTTTGATACTTAAATGATTCACTAATACTGTAGTATAAACTAATTGCGGTGGCTATAGAGTCTACTGGGAGGCACAAGTGCAGTATCTGGTGGTTTGTTGTAAATGTGGATACATGGTAGCTTTAGTGCGGCTGCGCCATTCTCTTACATCTGTTGTCGCTCTTCATTGATTCATCATATCCCAGAACTGTTTTCTCGGTTTCATTTGTGATTTCAGTGTTTTCTGGCTACTATTGGCCTGCAGTGACGAGCGGCTGAGGACACCAGGTCTATAGCTATAGCGACCAGCGCTGGCAGCCTATCAGGAGAGATCGAACAGGTCTGTAGCTATAGCGACCAGCGCTGGCAGCCTATCAGGAGAGATCGAACAGGTCTGTAGCTATAGTGACCAGCGCTGGCAGCCTGTCAGGAGAGATGGAACAGGTCTGTAGCTATAATGACCAGCGCTGGCAACCTATCAGGAGAGATCAAGCAGTTCTGTAGCTATAGTGATCAGCGCTGGTAGCCTGTCAGGAGAGATAGAACAGGTCTATAGCTATACTGACCAGCGCTGGCAACCTATCAGGAGAGATCGAACAGGTCTGTAGCTGTAGCGACCAGCGCTGGCAGCCTATCAGGAGAGATCGAACAGGTCTGTAGCTATACTGACCAGCGCTGGCATCCTTTCAGGAGAGATCGAACAGGTCTGTAGCTATAGTGACCAGCACTGGCAGCCTATCAGGAGTGATCGAACAGGTCTGTAGCTATAGCGACCAGCGCTGGCAGCCTATCAGGAGAGATCGAACAAGTCTGTAGCTATACTGACCAGCGCTGGCAACCTATCAGGAGAGATCGAACAGGTCTGTAGCTATAGTGACCAGCACTGGCAGCCTATCAGTAGAGATCGAACAGGTCTGTAGCTATACTGACCAGCGCTGGCGGCCTATCAGGAGAGATCGAACAGGTCTGTAGCTATTGTGACCAACACTGGCAGCATATCAGGAGAGATCGAACAGGTCTGTAGCTATTGAGACCATCACTGTCAGCCTATCAGGAGAGATCGAACAGGTCTGTCGCTATCGCGACCAACATTGGCAGCCTATCAGGAGAGATCGAACAGGTCTGTAGCTATAGCGACCTGAGGAGATGATGCAGCCCATACAAGAGGCGATATCTAGGAATAGGTAGGACACTGGTAATGGACACATATTGCAAAATGACTTGTTTTTGCAAGATCTTTACTATAAAAAGCAATCCTTGTAGTGAGATGAGCCCTTTAAGGCCATTTCCATGATATCGGCCAATATGCACGTGCACATTCCGTTGGTGATGTCGATGTTTCTACTATTGGGATGCCGGATGGTACGCATGTCTATGCATCCAGTTGGATACCATAGTGTGCCAGTACTCGGTGCGCTGTCTCTAATATTCCTGCGTGATGGCACGTCTGCACCTGCACGCGTTTCCCACCTGCTCCGCTTCATTGCAATTGATGAAGACAAACTGCGCCTCTCTCAAATGAGATGATAATTGGTGAGTGTGTATTTAGAGTGGCTTTTTATAGCAAGCGGTTTGTTTCTTACTATCATCGCGGCCGGTATCCGTTTTTATGTCATGCAGCATAGCCCCTTATTTTTGGAATCAGTGTGTGGTTATTGGTTGCGGTATAGCGAGTAAACCTTGTGGCCGGTCATTTGGGTATTTTGTACTTTATCTACAGGGCTGCTCATTTGGACCATTCTCTATCCTATTCATGGACGGTCAGCATTCTTGTTTCTTAGGTTATTATCAGTATATACCCTCTGCTGGTATCTTTACATTTTTCATGTACCTTCCCTTGGGTACTATGGGCCGTATGTATGAAAACTGTCTAGCAGTAAGACTGTTTGTTTCCCCCTAGCAAACCAAACAGAGCCCTAGCAACCAATTTGAGCTCCCCTTTTATTTTCATATCGTGGGTCGGGGGGAAAAAAAAAAGGGGGGGGCCCTGATGGTTTTTTTAAAGAAAGCTGATTTGGGTTGCTGTGGGCCTGATTGGGTTTATATGAATCTTTTTTGGGGTTTCTATGGGGTTTTGGGTTTCTATGGCTTGGTTTTTTGCTATGGGCTCGATTTTGGTTGTTTGGGCCCGTGGTTGCTATGGGCCCCGTGGGTTACTATTGGCCCCCGTTTGGTTGTATGAACTTTATTGGTTTCATGGACCCCTGAATGGTTCCTATGGGCTTGGTTGGGTTTTATGGGCTTGATTGGTTTTATATGAATTTTTATAGGTTGCATGGGCTTTGGGTTTCTATGAGCTTGATTGGTTGCAGGGGGTCTGATTTTGGGTTTTATGAAAAATTTATTGGTTGCTATGGCCCTGATTGGTTTTGGGCCCCCGATTGGTTTTTATTGGCCCTGTTTGGTTGATATGAACTCTTATTGGTTGCTATGGGCCCTGAATGGTTGCTATGGGCCCTGGTTGGTTCCTATGAACTCTTATTGGTTGCTATGGGCTGTGATTGGTTACTATGAGCTCTGGTTGCTATGGTGATTGGTACTTGGCTCAAATCACTAGAGGATGTCATCACTTTATTATTGGTGGGGATTCGACCTCTGGGCCCCCTATTTATCATAGCGTAAAGGGCCCCAAACTCTGGGGTTTTTAAATCTCTCACGTATTAAATCTACACCCAGCCCAAACCCCGACCCTGCAGCCCCCCCTGCAGCCGGGGCCCCATGGTCAAAAGAGCTGTGTGCGTTCCCTAACAGCCATTGGCTGGGGGGGTGCTGCAGTGCAGAAAAAAAAAAAAAGGTGAAGGAGATGCAGTACTGATTCAATGCTGCAATCCCTCTCATCTCAGGATCAGTGGGGGTTCCCAAAAAGTCAAAAACCCCACGATTATAAAGTGATTGCGTCCTTACAATATCCCATCGCTTGGGAAATGGGAGTAACCCTTTAATGCCCAGGTCCCAGACCACTCTGTCTGCCCCCGTATAATATTTCCATTGTTGTAGTCATGGAGATTTTTATTTCTAAATTTTTAGAGATTTTTCTTTAGATTACTCGGTGTAAACCCTTTTTACAGGGGCCTAATCCTTACGAGAATTCCGGTGTTTTTTTTTATTAATTTTCCCCCGTCTCTCACCTTTTAATTGTGCGACATTGCAGCACTGACAATCAGTGATACTGACACTATTATTTTTTGGGGGCTGAAAACAAATGTATTATTATCTGGCTTTTCTCATTACCCTGAGGTGACAACATTTCCCTTAACCAGAATGTAATCATTACATGAGCTATTGTTTAAATAAAATTAGTTAAAACAGAAAAAATCAAAAAGTCTCAAAAATTGTTAAGTTTCCATATCATAATCTATATTTAAAGAGAAAAAAAACTTTTCTTTGTGTGTGTAAAAATAGTCCGACACTTTCTGTTCTATAGAAATCACTTCTCAGCAGTCCCCCCAAAGTTCCAATTTAATTACAGGTAGGATTATGCTGGGGGGTAACCTTTTTTTAATAAAATTATATATATATATTAAATATATATTATATATAATATATTTAAAATATATTATCCATACATCCCCCCAAACTCTCCTTTTTTTTGGCGGGGGGGTCCCGCTATTGGGGGGGTCCCCCTCCCCCCCTCCCGGGGGGAGGGTTGGGCTTTCCTCCCGCCCCAGCGGGGGCGGGGGCCCTTTAAAAATAGGCGGCGACAAAGTCCCGCTAGTGCGTATCTGGCGCCGCCGGGCCGCCCCTACAGGCGGGTGAACAGCCCTGGCCCGCTTCACCCCCCCGGATTCTCGCTGGCGGGGGAGGGGCAGGGGGATCGCTTCCTTCCTGCCCCCCCCCCTTATGCCCCGGGGCCGGTGTGTGCGCCGACTACGGGGTCAGGGGGGCCAGGGAAGGACGTGCGGCTCGGGGGAAAGTGAAGGGGGGCTGCAGGGGAAGGGCGTGCGGGCAGGGGAAGTAAAGGCGGGCTCAAAAAAGGGCCCCTGCTCTCACTTCCCCCTGCGCGCTGAGGAGATCGCCCGGAGGGGGCCGGTGCTGCGGAGCGGTGAGGAAAGTGGATTTTATTATTTTATTTTTTTAGTATATGAGGGGCCTGCCTGGCAACATGGGGGCACTACCGGGGCAACGGGGGGGACATTACCTGGCAACAGAGGGGACTTTTCCTGGCAAACGAGGGGGCATCTCCCGGGCAAAGAGGGGGCATCTACCGGGCAACAATGGGGGCATCTCCCTGGCAACAGAGGGGGCATCTACCTGGCAAACAGAGGGGGGCACTACCTGGCAAAAATGGGGGCACCTCTGGCTACGAGGGGGATCTATTTGGGCTACAAGGGGCATTACCTCCTGTAAGGGGGACTCCCTGTTAGGGGGGGTTACTACCTGGCTTAAGGGGGTTTCTAAACCCTTTTCTTCCAAAAGCTTAGCATTTTGGGGGGAAAAGGGGTTGGTTTTTTGAAGGGGCGTGGCATACCGAAAAAAATGGCGTGTCCAATGCAAATTTTTGCCCGCGGGGGCGTGTAGCGCGCCGCCCACTAGGGTCCCCCTTTGTTTTTTAAATTTTTTCAAAAGTTGGCAACTATAAATATTACCCATGTTTGGCCTTTTCACAAATGGGTTTAATTTGATCACAGCTCCCCCCCCCCCCCTTCCTTTTTCAGTGCCCCTCTATACAGGTCACAGAGAACACTCTCCCCTTTAAAACCCAAGGGCCTTTCTCTTGTTCAAAGGCTCCCTTTTGCCCTGTGGTTGCAGTAAAGCATATCCCCAAAACTGTTAAAAAGCAGCGGGGAAAAAGAGGGCCCAAACCCCCATAACCCCATATACAGCAAACACAATTAAAAAGTCTTCACTCAGGAAATAAAAGCGCCTAAGAAGAAAAGGATAAGTATAGTTATCTGATTTTAGTTAGTAAAAGAAAATATTGGCGATATTGAAAAATATTGACTTCCCTTAAAGAGGTTATGCCATGATGGATTAAATACTGACAAGGGAACATCCAAAATGCACATGTAATCAAGTTTGGTTATATAATTTTTTAATTGATTATATTTACATACTAGATCACCGCTCTCCTTTCCGTTTCCTCTGTGTACTGCTCCTTTCAGGAGTTCTGACCTTGTTGGCCGGACATGCTCTGTTATGTCTTCCCAGCACTTTATGAGTGTGTCCCATTATGGGCCAAAAGTCGTGGTAGAACCCCTTTAAACTTTTTTAGGTCCAAAATTCTGCTCTGATATCATTTTCAGATGTCTTATCTAGAAATTCTTAACTACCGTATAAGCTGAGTTTTTCAGCACAAAAAATATGCTGAAAAAGCCGTCCTCGGCTTATACTCGAGAAAGCTGTCCTCGTCTTATACTCGAGAAAGCTGTCCTCGGCTTATACTCGAGTAGGCCGTCAGCGTCCGGGTGCTGCCATGGCCTGGGTGCTGGCGGGGATCGCTTCAGCTGTATGTGACTCCTCTGGGAGTGCATACTGCTGAAAATACTATTGCGTAGCAGAGAGTGAGCACTCCCAGCTCCGCAATAGGACTCTGGAAGGCTGCTTGCGGCCTTCCAGAGTATCCGGCACAGGCTGCATGCTGGGCCATTACGCTGCCTGCGCGGCCTGATGAAATTACGCCGCTTGTGGCAGAAGATGGAGTGTGCCTCTGCCTGCCTATGGAGAACATATACCTCCTCTGACTGCCTATGGAGGACATATACCTGCCTCTGCCTGCCTATGGAGGACATATACCTGCCTCTGGCGGACATATACCTGCCTCTGCCTGCCTATGGAGGACATTTACCTGGCTCTGCCTGCCTTAGGCGGACATATACCTGCCTCTGCCTGCCTATGGAGGACATATACCTGCCTCTGCCTGCCTATGGAGGACATATACCTGCCTCTGCCTGCCTATGGAGGACTTATACCTGCCTCTGCCTGACTATGGAGGTCATATTCCTGCCTCTGCCTGCCTATGGAGGACATATACCTGCCTATGGAGGACATATACCTGCCTCTGCCTGCCTATGGAGGACGTATACCTGCCTCTGCCTGCCTATGGAGGATATATACCGCCTCTGCCTGCCTATGGAGGACATATACCTGACTATGGTGGACATATACCTGCCTCTACCTGCCTATGGGGGACATATACCTGCCTAAACCTGACTATGGGGACATATACCTGCTTATGTAATTGTATTGGTATACATTTTTATTTTTGATATTTACCAGTAGCCGCTGCATTTTCCACCCTATTTTTAAAACTCGAGTCAATACGTTTTCCCAGTTTTTTGTGGCCAAATTAGGTGTCTTGGCTTATACTCGAGTATATACGGTATGTATCAGAAAAAATGGAACTTGGATATTAATCAGCTCAAATGATAGAGGATGGAAATTCCCTGTTATAGGAAACTTGGTAAATAGTCCTCTCTCTTCCAGAGTATCCAAAAGTTTCCTAATTGTGCCAAAGTCGAGGGTGCTATTATATGAAACATGAATCTGCTAAATCTCAGGGTAACTACTTGTTGTTGCTTCTTCTGGATCTCTCTGCAGCGTTTGACACTGTTGATCACCATCTTCTCCTCAGTATGCTCAGCGCCATTGGCCTCCACGACACCGCTCTCTCCTGGTTCTCATCCTACAGGCTTGTCCCCACGGCAAGGGTTTTTGGACGGTTTTCCAAACGGTTTTCGGTTTTGAAAACTGTCTATAAACCGACTGTCAATCCCTAGAATGGACCTCTATAGAAAATCCGTGCAGCGTTCCCCACTGCACGGATTTTCCACTGGATGGCTTTTTAGACCGCCGGCTGTCCGAAAAAGATCGACCATATTCATTCTATCGCCCAGTTTTTGGGTGGCATATTAAGTCAATGCGAAGGGGGAGGGCTTTTCTTCACAAACAGCATTTCATGCTCAAATTTTGCAGTTTACAGCCTGTTCTGCCAGAGAAGAGTCCAGCTCATTCATGAGCAGTTGTTTGCCCCACCCACCTGCTGTTTATTCACAGGTTAATAGGTTGAATCAGTTAGGAGTGGGCGTGGCTGTCCCAAGTGGTCGGAGCTTACACCTGCTCATGAATACACTGGACTCTTCTCTGGCAGAACAGGCTGCAAGCTGCCAGATTTCTTTATTTACTGCTCTGAAACTACAGCAGCTTACAGAATAAGGGACACAGCGCTGGAAACAGCAGGTCTGACACTAGCTTGTGCTGCCCTCAGCAAGGGGGGTATAACCTATGTGACAGGTTCCCTTTAAAGAGAACCTGTCACATAGATTTTTGCCCCCCAGGCTGAGGACAGCACAAGCTAGTGTCAGACCTGCTGTTTCCAGCGCTGTGTCCCTTATGCTGTAAGATGCTGTAGTTTTCGTGTATTTAATGCTCAAATCTGCAGATTTCAGCAAGAAGAGTCATTCGAAGAGTCCTTCAGAGTGTCAGTTTTTTTCAAACCCCGCCCACCTGAGGCTACAAACCTATTACTTTGAATAGGTAGAAACATGTGAATAACTGTCAGTGGGCGGAGCTAGCCTTTGGTGGGTGGGGCTAACACCTGCTCATGAATAAGATTTGAGGGCTAAATGCTCTAAAACTGCTGCATCTTACAGAATAAGGGACACAGTGCTGGAAACAGCAGGTCTGACACTAGCTTGTGCTGTCCTCAGCAAGGGGGGGCATAATCTATGTGACAGGTTCCCTTTAAAGCTAATCAATGAAACGGGAATACCCCTTTAAGACTGTCTAAGTTTACACCATCTCAGTATTAATAAATCTCAACCACTGTGTTGATAAATCTGGCCCATGTTTAGTCTGTCTAGCTAGTCTGTTTATTAATTGGCTTAGTTTATGCTAATAACTGTGGTAAAGCCACGCCCTTTTCCATGAAGCCACACCCCCTTTCACGAAACCGTGTTCCATTTTGTTGGATACTGCACAGAAGTGTCTAAGAACTAACTAATATACGTCATTATTGTAGCGAAACACGTCTATGCCCGAATTCTGGTGCAATTGCCATAGTAAATCTGGCGCTATATCACTAAATATAATGGGAAGTGAAAATCTTGATACATTAAAGGGGTTGTCTCACTACAAGGATTGCTTTTTATGTTAAAGATCTTGCAACAAGTCACTTTGCAATATGTGTCCATTAACCGTGTCCTTCCCCTCTTGTATGTGCTACAACAGTTCCTAAGGTCGCTATAACTACAGACCTGTTTGATCTATCCTGATGGGCTGCCAGCACTGGTCACTATAGCTACAGACCTGATTGATCTCTCCTGATAGGCCGCCAGCACTGATTGCTATAGCTACAGACCTGTTTGATCTCTCCTGATAGGCCGCCAGCACTGGTTGATATAGCTACAGACCTGTTTGATCTATCCTGATAGGCTGCCAGCACTTTAGCTATGCTATAGCTACAGACCTGGTGTCCTCAGCAGTTCGTCACTGCAGGCCAGTAGAAGCCAGTAAACCCACCTCTGAATTCAAAAATGAAACAGAAAAAACAGGACTGAGGTTGAATTGATGTAGTGAGACGACCCCTTTAATGCTAATCTATTCTATGGTTATTGGTTTATAAACCAATTTTGTGGATGATGTGTATCATAGTTCTGGTGACTACACAGCGCTCTGGGCATCTGAATGGATCGGAGGCTTGGGGTCTGACTATGCAGGAGTCACACTTCTCATTGCATTGCTTGCTGTGGGTCAGCAGCGGAAATGGTTAATGTTTTTTCCCTTTATAAATAGCACTTGAAGTATTTGTCTGTGTACCGGCCCGAAATTCACAGCAGTTGCAGCAAATTGAACAAGTGTCTCCACAGGAAATGATTGCAACACAAATAATGAGTTGTCAGAGGCCGCCGGGCCGCGTGTGAGTTATGATTGGCCGCTCTCTGCATCGGCTGCGTATGGGCCGCAGGATGGGAGATCGGTGTCTGGTGTAATGTGAATTATACTGTACTCCTAATTAGCGGTCATCGCCTTCTTATTAGTCGGTGCTATAAGCAGAGGCGTAACTTCAAGCTCTTGGGCCCCAGTGCAAAAAGTGAAATGGGGCCCCCCAGTTACCATGCACCATTTATAGTATTGGTGGCGTCTTATGTGGCAGAAGGGCTTTTGGGCCCCCTAAGGCTGCAGGGCCCGGTAGCGACTGTTACCGCTGCAACCCCTATAGCTACACCCCTGGCTATAAGACTTTCTACTATATGATAGATGGTCTTCCATCATGCCGTCAGTTCTGCAGGACTGCCGCGTACCACAAACGGTGCCAATACAGGACTATATGATGTTAGTTTGGGAAATGGCCCTGTCACCTACACATCTGAAGGCAGATAAATATCCCCTGGGATACTCTGGGAGGTTGTGTAGATTGTATTTATAGACGCAGCATTGTTTTGTGGGTTTAAAGGGGTATTCTCATCAAAATTATTAACTTTAAACATGTAGGTAAAGGTGAAAAAAAGACTACTGCCAACCATATTGCTGTTCTGATTTTTCTTTCTTTCATAGTTAGTGCCGTTCTTATCTCCTGCTTGTGTACACAAGCTTCCCTCGGTTACCATTCCGCTCTCTCTGCAAGAAAAGTAACCAGGAAGAGGACATCACTCCCTGCTGTGTCTTATCGGCAGCATAGGAGCTTGTTTATCTTTCTCACTGAGCTGTTTAACCCGTTAGATCTCCATAGCTTTGTGCCTTGTTGCTAAAACCCCTCCATCCCAAACGTCTTCTAATATGCTGGGAAAAGCAGAGCTGAAATATAAGTCGCTGCTGTAGAACCACCCACAGCCTGAACAGGAAGTAGAAGCCTGAAACTGTGGGAGAGGACCAGGCTCTGTGAAATACAAGCTTCCCTAGGTTACCGTCGTCCTCTCTCTGCATGAACAGTAGCCAGGAAGGTGACATCACTCCCTGCTGTGTCTTATCAGCAGAAAAGAAGCTTGCTTATCTTTCTTACTGAGACAAAGTAACCCGTTAGATCTTTGTAGCTTTGTGCCCTGTTGCTAAAACCACTTCATCCCAAATTTCCCTCTAATAGGCTGGGAATAGCAGAGCTGAAATATGTCACTGATGTAGAACCACCCACAGCCTGAACAGAAAGTATATGCCTGAAACTGTGGGAGAGGACCAGACTCTGTGAAACACAAGCTTCCCTAGGTTACTGTCCTCCTCCCTCTGCATGAACAGTAGCCAGGAAGGTGACATCACTCCCTGCTGTGTCTTATCATCAGCACAGGAGCTTGTTTATCTTTCTTACTGAGACAAAGTAACCCGTTAGATCTCTGTAGCTTTGTGCCCTGTTGCTAAAACCCCTCCATCCCAAATGTCCTCTAATAGGCTAGGAAAAGCAGAGCTGAAATATAAGTCACTGCTGTAGAGCCAATAGAGCAAAAAACTGTACAGAATCGCAACCAGCTGAGCCTATAATCCACTGGAAACAGTCACAAACATCCACAGAAAAATCTTGCTCCAGAATACAAGGCCTTGGAAAGGTGCATGTACCTCGCCCCAAGAAGCGCTGGCATAGAAGCTTGTAGAGAGATTGGTGCTCTACACTTGCGTCCACACGATCAGAAATAGATAAAATCGTGTCCTTTATTTAGTAAGACAAATCTTTCACATCAGGCAACAAAGTAGCGACTGACGCTGCTGACGCATTTCGAGCAAAAAGACGAATGACTAAGGAGGTCTTTTCACCCAAAATGCGTCAGCAAGGTCAGTCTCTACATTGTTGCCTGATGAAAAAGATTTGTCTTACTAAATAAAGGACACGATTGTATCTATTTCTGGCCGTGTGGACTGAAGTGCTGACCACCAATCTCTCTACAAACTGCTGTAGAACCACCCACAGCCTGAACAGGAAGTAGAAGCCTGAAACTGGGGGAGAGGACTAGGCTCTGTGAAACGGTCAGATAGGAAAAACCCTTTAAATATTTTTGTAAAGGATCTATGAGACCAGAAATGGAGGTTGTGTTCTTTGATTTTATTTTTCCCCCTAAAACAGTCGAACTCTTATCCGTAGTCTCTGATTGGTGCAGCAGCTCAAGTGAAGGGTGCTGTGCTCTAATACCAGACCGAACCGCAGCTTGTTTGCCTCCTTCCGTAGCTCAATTTGACTTGACCAAAGTGAACTGTGCCGTCATCTGTCCATTCATTCGGCATTTGGATGTCGGATCGTGTTCTGCTTCGGAACTGGCCCGACCTGAATTTTGCCGGAGGGCGGTTTAAAATTGGACGATCGATCTGCAGCCTGCAAGGAAAAGGAAGGGTACCATGGTATTATAAGTCATACTCTGATTTCTTACCAAAATATTGTAACTTCAAGACTACAAAAGTAGTGCTTAAAGGGGTTGTCCCACTACAAGGATTGCTTTTTATGTTAAAGATCTTGCAAAAGCAAGTCACTTTGCAATATGTGTCCATTAACAGTGTCCTACCTATTCCTAGATATCCCCTCATGTATGGGCTGGGATCAGCTCCTCAGGTCGCCATAGCTACAGACCTGTTCGATCTCTCCTGATAGGCTGCCAGCACTGGTTGCTATAGCTACAGACCTGGCTTCTACTGCAGCCTAGTGGAAGCCAGTAAACGCACCTCTGAATTCAAAGTGAAACCAAGAAAACAGGACTGAGGTAAGATGAAGCAATGTAGTGAGACAACCCCTTTAAAGATAATTTCCAAAAAATTGGGAATCTCACAAGAGAACAGAGAGTGACTTTTAATCACTATATTTACTATTTTGCCGTAGGCAAACTTTAACTCTATCAGTTCTCTATCTGTTAAACACTAAAACGTAACTTTTATTATATATAACTCTTAACCTCTATACTCGCTATCTCAAAACCTGATCTCTCACCTCATCATTTAACCCTTTTTGCTTCTTTCAGAATGATGAGGTGAGAGATCAGGTTTTTAAATAGCGAGTATAGAGGTTAAGAGTTATATATAATAAAAGTTACGTTTTAGTGTTTAACAGATAGAGAACTGATAGAGTTTAAGTTTGCCTACGGCAAAATAGTAAATATAACCCCTTTAAATCGCCACGGCCTTTATTGATACATCGATAGCCGCTTTGAATAAAAATGAAGGCTCTTTTTAATCTACAAAGTTGATTGGAAAACAGATCACAATAAATGCAGGATCAAAACATTGCTGCACATTACACTGCAATCACTTAGCCAAAGGAAAGTGCACGTACAAATAGAAATAGAGGAAACGCACACATGCAAAGCACAACAGGCTATATTAGGAGAGATGTTGTACTTGATGTAATGTATCCTTGGAGAAAAATGCATAAAGCCTGATCTGATGAAATGGCAGGAGAAGAACATATAATGCCACTCAACAAAGTGGGGGATAAAAAAGATCACAACTGCTTTTCAGAGTTAAGAAAAAATAGTTTTGAGCACCGTCTCTATGCATCCCATTGGCACATACTTGAGAGTTGGGGGGCTATTAGTATCAAAGTATCCTATACCTATTTTAAACAATAATGTCATAGCAAAATAAAGGGAGTTGTCTTATTGTGCTGTTTCGGAGCCAAAAGCGGCTTTCATTCATACATCCTGTCTCTTCCTGGTCAGGCTGTGGGTAATTAGCATACCAGATCTGTATTCAAAGGTCTGCTAATTAATTACTCTGACATGAGAGCAGGAAATGTTTATCTAAAGTCCAGAGAATCTTCAGAGCGAAAGTAAACAAAAGGAATTAGTCTCCTTTGTTTGTTACATCAGATAACATTTAAGTTTGCAAGCTACCTGCAGATCTGTGTGCTGACCTGTGTGATGACATCATCCCTGCTAACATGGTAGACAAACAGAGGAGAGCAGGGCAGAACAGGTCGCTAACCTAGAGAAACCTGAGTGCACCCAGAGCAAATAAAATCACTTTTATCCCCTCAACAAAGAAAAATAAACATAGCAAACTATTTGGAAAATGTCTTCGTTTACCGTTCCCTACATGTTGAAAGCTCATCTTTGAACTACTTTAACAGTATAAATAATGACTTTAAATAAACCAATCTAGAGGGCAGTGCCAAAATGCTCACGGCTTCTTTATGACAAAGAACTTAAAGGGAAACTGCCAGCTGCTACGACGCGCTGCATAAAATAGCTTCAGGTTACCCGGTCCCAAAGATGGGGATTTTACCCTGAAAAGCTGAACCTGCACAAGTTGGTTCGGGTACGGAGAGGAAGCACTGCATCCGGGAGAGATGAGGCCGTTGTGCAGCTTCTCCCTACCCCCTCAGCTAAACTGAGCACTGTCTCCCAGGTTTGCCTATGCAGCATTTCAGGGTAAAACCTCCATGGTCGGGACCAGGCACCATGCAGTTATTTCATGTGGTCTGTTATTCAGGCACCATAGAGTAGCTGACCGGTGCCCTTAGAAATAGAGAGACATTACCTAATGTGCATACTGCAGAAGTGATGAAATTCAACACAACTGGAAGTGAATGGGCCACCTTGCCTGGGGAATGGAGGACTCCCAATTATTACTTGTATAAAGCATGTTCTCTGGATATAGCACAAATGTCTGAGAAATAAAAAGCTCTATAATGCAAATTTAGATTTGTGGTATGCATGTATTTATGTTCAATTAATACCATGGATTTCCACTTTTTGCAAAGATCGGTGGCAACTCCTTAACATAATAAGCATACCCAAACATAGATAGGTGCTGTATATCAAACATATGGTCCGGTGTATGCAATCATAAACCAGTGTATAGACCGGTGTATGGAATTGTATGCCAGAGTATAGACCGGTGTATGGAATTGTATGCCAATGTATAGACCGGTGTGTGGAATTGTATGCCAGAGCATAGACCGGTGTATGGAATTGTATGCCAGAGCATAGACCGGTGTATGGAATTGTATGCCAGAGTATAGACCGGTGTATGGGATTGTATGCCAATGTATAGACCGGTGTATGGGATTGTATGCCAGAGCATAGACCGGTGTGTGGAATTGTATGCCAATGTATAGACCGGTGTATGGAATTGTATGCCAGAATATAGACCGTGCATGGAATTGTATCCAAGAAATAGAGGTGCATGGAATTGTATTGCCAGAGTATAGACCGGTGTATGGATTTGTATGCCAAGTATAGACCCGTTAAGGAATTGTAATGCCAGAGTATAGACCGGTGTTGGAATGTATGCCAGATATAGACCGGTGTATGAATTGTATGCCAATGTATAGACCGGTGTATGGAATGTAAAGCCAGAATATAGATCCGGTGTATGGAATTATATGCCAGAGTATAGACCGGTGTATGGAATTGTATGCCAATGAATAGACGGTGTATGGAATTGTATGCCAGATATAAGACCGGTGTAATGGAATTGTATGCCAGAGCATAGACCGGTGTATGGAATTGTATGCCAGAGCATAGACCGGTGTATGGAATTGTATGCCAGAATATAGACCGGTGTATGGAATTGTATGCCAGAGCATAGACCGGTGTATGGAATTGTATGCCACTGTATAGACCGGTGTATGGAATTGTATGCCAGAATATAGACCGGTGCATGGAATTGTATGCCAGAATATAGACCGGTGCATGGAATTGTATGCCAGAGTATAGACCGGTGTATGGAATTGTATGCCAGAGTATAGACCGGTGTATAGAATTGTATGCCAGAGTATAGACCGGTGTATGGAATTGTATGCCAGAGTATAGACCGGTGTATGGAATTGTATGCCAGAATATAGACCGGTGTATGGAATTGGATGCCAGAGTATAGACCGGTGCATGGAATTGTATGCCAGAGCATAGATCGGTGTATGGAATTGGATGCCAGAGTATAGACCGATGTATGGAATTGGATGCCAGAGTATAGACCGGTGTATGGAATTGGATGCCAGAGTATAGACCGGTGTATGGAATTGGATGCCAGAGTATAGACCGGTGTATGGAATTGTATGCCAATGTATAGACCGGTGTATGGAATTGTATGCCAGAATATAGACCGGTGTATGGAATTGTATGCCAGAATATAGACCGGTGTATGGAATTGTATGCCAGAGTATAGACCAGTGTATGGAATTGTATGCCAGAATATAGACCGGTGTATGGAATTGTATGCCAATGTATAGACCGGTGTATGGAATTGTATGCCAGAATATAGATCGGTGTATGGAATTATATGCCAGAGTATAGACCGGTGTATGGAATTGTATGCCAATGTATAGACCGGTGTATGGAATTGTATGCCAGAAATAGACCGGTTATGGAATTGTATGCCAATGTATAGACCGGTGTATGGAATTGTATGCCAGAATATAGATCGGTGTATGGAATTGTATGCCAGAGTATAGACCGGTGTATGGAATTGTATGCCAGAGTATAGACCGGTGTATGGAATTGTATGCCAGAGTATAGACCGGTGTATAGAATTGTATGCCAGAGAGTAGACCGGTGAATGGAATTGTATTCCAGAGTATAGACCGGTGTATGGAATTGTATGCCAGAGTATAGACCGGTGTATGGAATTGGATGCCAGAGTATAGACCGGTGTATGGAATTGTATGCCAGAGCATAGACCGGTGTATGGAATTGGATGCCAGAGTATAGACCGGTGTATGGAATTCTATGCCAGAGTATAGACGGTGTATGGAATTTTTTGCCAGAGTATAGACCGGTGTATAGAATTGTATGCCAAGGTATAGACCGGTGTATAGAATTGTATGCCAGAGTATAGACCGGTGTATGGACTTGTATGCCAGAGTATAGACCGGTGTATGGAATTGTATGCCAGAGTATAGACCGGTGTATGGAATTGTATGCCAGAGTATAGACCGGTGTATGGAATTGGATGCCAATGTATAGACCGGTGTATGGAATTGGATGCCAATGTATAGACCGGTGTTTAGAATTGTATGCCATTGTATAGACCTTTGTATGGAATTGTATGCCAGAGTATAGACCGGTGTATGGAATTGTATGCCAGAGTATAGACCGGTGTATGGAATTGTATGCCAATGTATAGACCGGTGTATGGAATTGTATGCCAGAATATAGACCGGTGTATGGAATTGTATGCCAGAATATAGACCGCTGTATGGAATTGTATGCCAGAGTATAGACCGGTGTATGGAATTGTATGCCAATGTATAGACCGGTGTATGGAATTGTATGCCAATGTATAGACCGGTGTATGGAATTGTATGCCAGAGTATAGACCGGTGTTTGGAATTGTATGCCAGTGGATAGACCAGTGTATGGAATTGTATGCCAGAGCATAGACCGGTGTATGGAATTGTATGCCAGTGTATAGACCGGTGTATGGAATTGTATGCCAGATTATAGACCGGTGTGTGGAATTGTATGCCAGATTATAGACCGGTGTGTGGAATTGTACGCTAGAGTATATACCCGTGTATGCAACTGTATACAGAGACATGTATGTTATTGTACTAGTTTTATTTTTGCCTCCTTCAAGGTCAAGTATTCTGAAGTTTGTAATGATTCTGCCCTTGTGCTGGAATTACATACTTCATGCACTGACTTACTGGGAATATAGGTGTTTACACACAGCAAAATATATATGTGTATATAGCTGCCATCATTCATCTATCAGCCATTTCAGGGCCCCATATAGCCAAAGCAAATGGACCCCCACCCATTAATAGTACCTATCGTTTACCATATCAGCGGGCCCCTTTTTGATCACGGCCCCTGACAGGACCATATTTCTGTAAAAGAAAAACCTATAGTTTAGCAAAAGGGAAAAACTTGCTTGCTGCCAAAACGAACAGTGTGATTTTTCTACATGCATACTGTTAACTGTGTATTTACATACAAAGATATCAGTGTCACTCACCAGCTATGTGCTCAGAAGCCCTGACAGGGCTACTGAGTTTTTTTTCTGTTCAGGATAAAAGCTGAGACTGATAAGCTCCTGTCCTGCTGAGAAGACATAGCAGTGAGTGGTCAGACCACCGCTGCTAGAGCAGAGAGGGGGTCTGTAGCCTAGGAAACCATCTGTTAACAAGCAGGAGATCAAAACTGCTGTATCTTTGAAATAGGGCAAAATCAGAACAGGTATGTATTTGGTAAAAATGTTAATTTCCCCTTGCCTACAGGTTTTAAGCTAGTCATCGACACCAGACTACCCCTTTAAAGGGGTTTTGCCACGATGTAATGTTGACATGGGATCCTCCAAAATGGGTATTTAATCACTTTTCTGAATATATGTAATTACAAAAAGTGAAGCCTGTGAGAACTACAGCATTGCTCATTCCCCCTTAGTTTCCTGACAGGTTACATTAGACACGACCAGGAGAGATGACAGGAGCTGATCTGGCCACGCTTGCGTGTTTGCACTTCTTATCTGATGACAGGGAACATGAATGAGCTTTCAAGGGACTGTGGAGAAAGTGCAGTGTATGAGTCTGTCTGCTGTATAGAGAAGCCACTGTTGTAATGTTATTATTTGAGTTAACGTTTGAGACGCTCCCTTATTCCTCACTCCTTGCTCACCCCCCTCCCCTCTCACCCCTGCAGCGTTCATGACTCAGCATGATTTGTTTATATTCTCCCCTGGAACTGATAAGGAGGTAAGGAACTCACTTCGTGGCAAAACCCCTTTAAGTCTTTGGGCACACTGATGTATATGCTGGCACTGCACCAGAAAAGTTAACCGTACCTTTTGCCAGTTATACTTCCCCTTCCCTCTTTTCATTTGTTCTGTGTTCCCATCATATGCTTTGTGGTTCTCTCCGTTAGTCAGTCCACAGAGCATTGCAATGCGTTTCGAGTTTGTTGCTTATTCTGCATTTTGGGGTCTGATAATACAGACTCCTTATCTGTGTTAGTGAATGAAAAGCCGGGCCGTGTGCAGTAGAACTCCATTTTGATGTTCCTCTGGCAGTAGTTGCCGTTTGCATTTCATCTGATCAGTGTCAGAGACTTCAGTCAGCGGCGGAATAATGCTCAGATTGTGACGGGAAGCTGTGAGCATGGCTTCTGATATATTGATGTGCTAATAAGACAACACACTGGCCATTAGCCCAACCAGCTTTTCATTTCTAAGGAAGCCGGGTTATCTCTGCCTGCACACCAGCCTCCTGCACTCCCTTTCTTTTGGAGGCCGCTGGGTCGAACAAAGAGACTTTGTCTTTTGTTTGACTGTACGTCTATCCAACGCTAATGATTCCTCAGCTTTTCTTCCCCCTCCTGTCACTCTTTCTTCTTCCACGGGAGGATTTGTGGTCAGATGTACAGTAGACCGATTTTCTATATCCTTAATTATATCCAGTTTTCTCCTAACATGTAGCATTTGTCTTCTTGGGTTACTGATTATTGGATTACAAAAGACCCTAACTGAGAAAATATTGTAGAGGGTTGAGCGGCGTTGGAGGGGGACACGGGTCATCAGAGGCTTTCTTATTTGTTATTTATGTCTATGCTCCAGCCAAGTCAGCATCGCTCCGCTCTGTACTGATGAAGGGCAAACCCCAAAACGGCTGTATACAGATGGGTGATGCTGGCTTGGCTAAATATCCCTTCTTGCTTTCCAAAAACCCAGTGGGTCAAAAGCAAATTGAGGATTTGTTACATCCAGTAGAGGGCGCTTGAGCTTCTCAGCACCTTTCCCATCATGCCTTGTGATATGCAGATGCTTCGTGGAGTACAAAAAGGCAATTTTGAATCTCCACACGCCTATATGGTGCTCTCCCTAAGGAGAGATCTTCCCTTTCTGAGCCACTCATTGTCTCCCACTCAGCCAAGCCAGCATCGCTCTGCTCTGTACTGACAAGGAGCAAAACCCCGAAACAGCTGTATACAGATGGGTGATGCTATCTTGGCTAAATATCCCTACTTGCTTTCCAAAGACCCAGTGGGTCAAAAGCAAATTGAGGATTTGTTACATCCAACAGAGGGCGCTTGAGCTTCTCATCACCTTTCCCATAATGCCTTGTGACATGCTCCATTTTGTAATGCGGTTTTTGATATTCGGGAACCTAATGTTTTTTTTCAATTAATGAACAAATTTGTAGATCTGTTTTATAATTCTGGTAGAGTTGACTATGCTCACTTTACCGTGCTAGGTTATTTGGAGGGAGGGAGTCTTGACTTTCATAGTAGGGTTTCCCTGGAGGCTTCAGCTCAAGAAGTTAAGCCAACTGTAAAAGCAAAATTGTTGTTGTCCCGAGAGTTTCGTCTTGGCTGAACGAACCTGTTAATACTATAGAGCAAGGGGAGCTGAGCGACCACCAGGCACCTCCGATGCTTCTTATCTGTTATAGAAATAGACGGGAAGAATCCAACCTGTCCAATATAAAGTACCCCTGTAGGTAAGGGAAAATGTGACAACACCACTATGAACAAATGGGCGATATATCTAAAGTAGCAATACTGGTGATGGTATAAATATTCCAATACACTCCAAAAAAAACCATCACCACAACCAAAATAATAAAAAATGATGAATTTTATTATATCAAAAAGCTAATAGCGAAACGTACGTCGGGGTTTGCAGCCCTGTCCATTGATCTATTGCAGGTTCAGCATTTCTGCCCTGTTTGTTATTTTGTGTACCACTTTTATGACATTATCATGTATGTTCCTGTATTTACATAGCCTCTGTTTATATATTTGTTAATCATGTATAGTGATATATTGATTGGATCATTGGATTAGGTGTTGAATATTGTCTGTATATAGGTTGGGGTTATTGTTACTCTTCTTTTAATTGATCTAAATTTAAAAATTTCTTAATTTTTTTTTTACTTTGGTTGGGGTAAATTGGGTTTTTTGGAGTGTAAGGGAAAATTTGGTATCCTTTTGTAGATCTTTCATCATCTGAAAACCCGACTCAAGTGGTCAAAATGTGGCAAAAAATATTTTTTTGAAACCCTGAAAATTAACGGGACATTTCCCTGGGAAAATTTTTTTTCACATGTTAAAAGGGAAATATTGACTTTTTTTATACATTTTAAAAAACCAAAATTTCCATACACAAATTTAAAAACCCCTCTGCAGGTTTTTCTCACTACTGACATGAAATCAGTTTAAACCCTTTCCCCTTTTTAAGGTCAATTGGGGAAACCAAAAATTAAATTTATATTTCCCAAATGCCAAAAAAACGGGAGAGAATTTTTTTTTTTAATAAAAATTTTTCTTTAATTTTCAAAAAAAGGGTCAAAATTTTCCCAAATACTTTTCATTATTTAATTTGGGTAGGCTTTTGCCCCTTAAACTTGGACTTTGGGGTCAAACTTTTGGATCCTTCCACAAGCGCCCCTCACAATAGTTGGTAGGAAATTTTGGCCCATTCCTCCTGACAAAAATTTGGTGAAAACTGACCATGTTTTTAGGGTGTTTGTTTCACACCGGGCCCCTTTCAGTTTTTGGCCCATAAATTTTCAATGGATTAAATCAGGGTTTGGGGGATGGCCACCCAAAAACCCATTGACTTGGGTTTTTTTTCCTTTAAAGCTCAAAAACTTCCTACTAAAGTCCTTGGGGATGTTTGCTTTCATTATTGCCACAAAAAATCTTTTTTCCCTCATGATGCCATCTTTTTTGTAAAAGCATAAAGCCCCCCTTCTGCAGCAAAAAAACCCCAACAACATGATGCTGCCACCCCCCATGTTTCACAGTTAGGATGGTGTTCTTAGGCCTCCAAACTTCTCCCTTTTTTTCCCCAAACGTAACCATGGTCATTAAGGTCAAATGGGTTCAATATTAGTTTTCGCCAGACCACAAGAAAAGGGGTCCAAAAAAAAGTAGGGCTTTTTTTCCTTTGTTTCATTGCAAAAAATTAAAGTGGCTTTTATACGTTTTTTTTTTGAGTAATGGCTTTTCCTGGGAAGTGGCCTTTCAATTTTCCCTGTTGATTTCAGTACCTCGTTTTACTGTGGATAATGGGCACAATCTTACCAACTTTTTGCAAACCAAACTTCACAGGGCTTTTGCTTTTTTTCTTGGGGTTTATATGCACATTCGGAAACCCAAAGCACTTAACCTTTGAGACACAGAACTTGCCCCCTTACCTGAGGGGGGGGGGGGGGTTGGCGGACATTCCATCTTGTCTGTACTTGCGTATAATTGTTTCACAGATAAATGAGGCACCTTCAGTATTGGAAAATTCACCAAACATGAACAGACCTGTGCAAGCTAAATTTTCTTCCAATATCTTGGCTGTTTTCTTTAAATTTTTCCCAGATGTTACACACAAAGCATTGGTTTCGGGTGTAAAACTAAAATACACCCACACTTGTCTCTAATTAACGGGGGATTTGCCGTAAACCTTTACAAACTTCCAAAACATACCTCATCATATGGCTGCCCCAAAATTATGTAAAGGAGATAACCCCATGTATGTAAATTTTTTGACTTGCAAAATTAAAAATCCCTTAAAAATTCTCTCTCTTATTCGCTTTTGGAAAATAAAAAATTTTGGGTTTCCTAATTACCTAAAACGGGAAGGGTTTTATTCTGATTTCATGTCAAGATTTAGAAAAACCTAAAGTGTTAAAAATTATTTTTTTTTTTTTTTTTGATGGTTATTTTTTATTAATTTTTAATGAAACCCCTTTGTTCATACTCCCGGCTTTTTTTTCTATTTCCCTTTCTCTGATCTCAAAGCGCAGTGGGGGATTGTTTGTTTGGTTCTTCTTCCGCCCATAAAGCTTAAAGGTAATGGTGTCACAGACTTGATAATGTGAAGAAATCAATTCCTGTTTCAAAAAAAAACATTTCATCCTTTACCTTTCATGTATTGCTCTCGTCCCTTTGCCCCTTTGCCATCAATTTTTTATCCTGGGCCTGTCCAGAAACAAAGAGCAACTTTTTCTTTATCACCCCTTTTTAATGAGACTACATGCAGATAAGCCTCTCTCGGCCCCACAGTAAATTTAGATAAATTCGCCCTGCCCTCTTTAGATTTTTTCTCTTTATATCACGCCAAGGAGCAAATTTTAATTTACAAGGACTGCAAAATAAAAAAAAAAAATTTAAAAAAAAAAACTCTTTCCACAAATTGTCCCCTTTAAAAGGGTTTTACGATTTTGACAACCCTTTCCCTTTTTAAATACCCTTGAAAAAAAATTTGATCAAGAAGTTCCATAGTAATTTCTGAAATTTGGGGGAGGAGGGAAACCTGGCAATAAGTGTTTAATTTCCTGCTGCCCCACCGCAGGGGAAATTCGGTACCCATTTGGTGTAAGTCAATGGGTGACCTATGTACTGTAGGACAAGACAAGTCTTGCAGAGTGAGAAATGCTTTCTGCCCCAAGAAAGGATCCCCAAAATTTGGGGGTCCCTCTCTCTTTAAACCCAAAAATTTTTTAAAAAGGGTAGAATTTTTTTTTAAAGAAATCTTTAAATTTAATACAGAGTGTCTTATTGCTGGAATTCTTACAACAGCTTAAATATACAAGTCCATAGCATTTCAGGGAAATTTCTGAAACTGTGTAATCACAGAATGGGGAGTTTGACCTCTGGGGAAACCCCACTGACTAAGAATTGAACGGGTTTTGGTAGATTCGCTGGACCACCGCAACGAGAAGGAAAGCCACCCAGGGACGATTAAGGCCCCCGTATTCACCAAGCCGCCGCAAAGCGGGGTGGACTTTTCTGCGGCTAGGGTACCATCGCTACCCTACGTGACGCTTGCGATCGGGCCCATGCAGGGCGTACAGAAACGTAATCCGGGGACATAGTCGGGAAGGCAGGATCGATGGGCGCAGAGGTTTTGGCAAGACGGCAACGGTCAGGGAGGGGGCAAACAGCAAGTCAGGAAAAGTAGCGAACGGGCTGGGTTTAAAAACGGTAATCAAAAGAAACTCCAAACTCTCTCTAAACAAGCTAACGCACAGCCAACGAAGTCTGGAGCAGAGAGTGGCAGAGGGGCTATACACCTTATATAGGACACGAGCGGCCGTGCAATTGACCAATTACCCGTGCGCTGGCCCTTTAAATCCAGTCACCAAGCCCGCTCACGCTGCAGCAGCGCCCTAGCAGCGGTAGCCGCGGCGGCCGGGACGGCAAGAGCAGTGTGCACAGAAGCGTTGGTACTGGTAAGTGTAAGCGCCGGGGCCCGGCAGAGGGGATGTTTGCGGGCGCTGGCCTCGGCACCCACGCCGACCCGTGCGGGCATGGGCGACGGTACCCGTGCCAGCCCTCATGACAAGAATGAAGGGGCCACAGTGCTAGTTTAGCTTTACAGCCCCTTCACTGTTCTTTTTTGCAAAGTGGCACACAGCCACCCGCTGGCCAGGACGCTCCAACACAGCCCTACCCGCTTAGGGCTGGCGTCTATTCCCTGCCCCGGGCGGGTGCTGCTGATCAGGGAAAACTTCAACGGGCTGTACTACTTCAGCAGGCACAAAAAGCAAGTCATACTTTAAAGATCAATAGTGGACTCTTTGTATTTTGCCCATCATGTCTATGAAAGTTGCAATAGGGTTTTTTTTTATATTTTTTTTTTTGATTGTTTTTGTTTTTTTATTTTTTGGCTACTTTTTTCCTTTGGATTGTGCGTTTGGTTCAGTGGCTGCCTCGTTCTTAGTTGTGCTCTCTTCCCATCTGGCTACATGAGGTCCTTATAATCCATTGTGTATGGAGCCTGTTGGTCTGAATATATGGCGGCTTTGGCTCCGCAGAGTCATTAAAGGACCCACTTGATGAGGTTACCTTGAGGTAGTAGGTGGACAGACACAATGTGGTTAAACCATTATATCATCATCTTAATACATCTAGCCCACAAGTGAGCCTTAGCGAAAGTATTTCGGCCCTTGAACTTTCAACCTTGCCACATTTCAGGCTTCAAACATAAGATATAACATTTTAATTTTTTGCAAGAATCAACAAGTGGGACACAATGGTGAAGTCAAGGAACGAAATTATTTGGATATTTCTAAACTTTTGTAACACCACAAAAAACAAAACTGAAAGTGGGGCTTGCAAAATTTTTCGGCCCTCTTTAAGTTAATACTTTGTAGCCCCACCATGTACTGCGATTACAGCTGCAGGTCCACTTACTGCGTTTTGTTCTATTAGTTTGCACATCGAGAGACTGATAGTTCTTGCCCATTCTTCCTTGGCACAGCTGGAGCTCAGTGAGGTTGGATGGAGAGCGTTGTGAGCACTGGAGCTCAGTGAGGTTGGATGGAAGCGTGTTGTGAAGCACTGAGTCATAGGTGGATGGAAGCGTTTGTGCACGCGCTGGAGCCAGTGAGGGTTGGATGGATAGCCGTTTGTGAGCAGCTGGAGCTCAGTGAGGTTGGATGGAGAGCGTTTATGAGCAAGCTGGAAGCCTCAGCGGCAGGGTTGATGAGGAGATGTTTGTGAACAGCTGGAGCTCAGTGAGGTTGGATGGAGAGGCGTTTGTGAGCAGCTGTACTCATAGAGAGTTGGATGGAAGCTTTTGTGGAACAGCTGGAGCTCAGTGAGGTTGGATGAGAGTGTTTGTGAGCAGCGGAGCTCATGTGAGGTTGTTGGAGAGCCGGTTGTGAGCAGCTGGACTCATTGAGGTATGGATGAGAAGCGAGTTTGTGCGCACTGGAGTCTCATGGTGAGGTTGGATGGAGAGCGTTTAGTGAGCAGCTGAGCTCAGTGAGGTTGATGGAGAGTGTTTGGATGAACAGCCTGAGGCTCAGTGAGGTTGGATGGAGAGTGTTTGTGATCATCTGGAGCCTCAGTGAGTTTGGATGTAGAGCGTTTGTGAACAGCTGGATGCTCAGTGAGGTTGATGGAGAGCGTTGTGAACAGCTGGACTCAGTAGTTGGATGGAGAGTGTTTGTAGAGCAGCTGAGACTCAGTGGAGGTTGGTGATGGAAAGCGTTTGTGAACAGCTGTAGGCTCAGTAGGTGATGGACAAGCGATTGTTGTGAGCAGCGGAAGCTCAGGTGGAGGTTGGATGGAGAGCGTCTGAACATCTGGAGCTCATGAGTGTTTGTGATGAGAGCATTTGTGAGCAGCTGGAGCTCAGTGAGTGTTGGGTGGGGAGAGCGTTTGTGAACAGCTGGAGCTCTGTGTGAGGTTTGATGGGATAGCATTTGTGAACAGCAGCTATTTCACATCACGTTTCCACAGATTCTCCATTGATTCAAAGGCGATCGTGGACTGTGATTTGGTCGTTCATACACACCTGTATGACGGTTATTGTGGGACCTTCCATTGTAGATTTTGCTTAATGTTTGCGCGGTATCATTGTCCATTGTTGAAGATAAATTCTCCGTCCCAGTCTCAGGTCTTTTGAGACTCCAATCAGGTTTTTCTTCCAGAATGGGTCCTGTATTTTTGGCTCCATCCATCTTCCCATCAATTTTAACCATCGTCCCTGTCCCTGCTGAAGAAAACCAAAACCATGATGCTGCCCCCACCAACAGCTGTGACAGTGGGGATGGGTGTTATTTGGTCTCTCATGATGCTAGCCTCCCACCATTGTGACAGGTGGGGATGTGTGTTCAGGGAGGAGCATGTCTGGCTGCATTTACGCCAAACATATTTTGCATTGTGCAAAAAGTTGGATTTGGTTCTCATCTGAGCAGAGCCCCTTCTCCACATGTTTGGTGTCCTCCACAGGTGGCCCCTTCCGTCCTCCACACAAGTTTTGTGTGTCTCCCAGGCGGCCCTTCTCCACATGGTTTGGTTGTCTCCCCAGCGGCCCCTTCTTCACATGTATGGGTCTCCAGGCGGGCCCATCTTCCACATGTTTGGTGTCTCCCAGGCGGCCCCTTCCTTACCCATGTTTGGTGTCCTTCCCAGCTCGGCCCCTTCTTCCACATGTTTGAGTGTCTCCCAGGCGGCGCCCCTTTTCCACATGTTTGGTGTCTCCCAGGCCTTGTGCAAACTTTAAACTCTTAGGCTTTTTATGGAATATCTTTGAGAAATGGGCTTCTTCTTGCCTCTTCCATAAAGGGCAGATTTGGCAGTGTACGTCTGATTGTTTGTCCTATGGACAGACTCTCCCACTCAGCTGTAGATCTCTGCATTCATCCAGAGTGGATCATGGGCCGCTTGGATCATCTCCTTTGTTTGAGATGAAAGGTTAGAGGAGACGCCGGGTCTTGGAAGATTTGCAGTGTCTATGATCCTCCTTCCATTCACATGTTGATCGCTTGCACAGTGCTCCTTGGGAGGTTTACAGTTTGGGAAATCTTTTGCGTCGGCTCCATCCAATCCGGCTTTAAACTTCTCCACAACAGTATAACGGACTGCCTGGTGTGTTACTTGGTCTTCATCGATCTCTCTGCGCATTTCAACAGGAACGCCCGAGACTATTCTCACAGAGCATGTGCATTTATACAGAGACTTGATTTACACACAGTGATTATATTTATATCATCATCATGTTAGGAAAAAAAAAAAAAAAAAAACACATTGATCTCAGTTAGAGATCTCCACTGAACTTCTGAGTGAGTTGCTGCACTGAAGTAAAAAATAGGCGTTGGCCCTATAATATTGACACCCCACTTTTCGGAGTTTTTGTTTTTTTACAAAAGTTTAAAATATCCACATAAACTTCTTGTTTCCACTTCATCAATTTGGTGTCCCCTTGCTTGGATTCTCCAAAAATTTTTATTTGATATCTTTATGTTTGAAGCCTGAAATGTGGCAAAGGGTTGAAAAGTTCAAGGGGGACGAATACTTTCGCAAGGCACTGTAATTGATAGAAGTGATGCATTTTAATTGTTCCACTAGTCTGGGCTTTAGTGCCTGGTATGTGCTGCTGTACTTCGCGTTGAGAATTTGCTTTTTTGCAATCACCACAGTGTCCACCAGTAGCTATTGCAGATGAAGGTTAGGTAGGCTAACTTTTTTCAAAAATTTACATTTCATTCTGGCTCCCTATATTCGTTAGCATTGGTGGGGGTCAAAGAGGTTAGACTCTCACCAGTTATAAAGTGATGGTATATCCTAGCAAAACTACTTTAAAAGGGTTTTACCACAAGGGCATTTCATTCCTGATTTGTCCTGCTTCTGCTTTCAGTGTGTTAATAGGGGGCGTGTGTGATTTGTTAGAACTGCATGTCATGTGACCCAGCAGGCTTGACATCACCATGCCTTTCCCCACAGTATGATGAGTCTAGTCAAACAAACAGGTCTGTTTATGTAAAGCGTTGTAAGTAACTACAGTGTAACTGAGTGGTTAGCACTTCCGCTTTTCAGCACAGGAGTCTTAGGTTCAAATCCCTGCAGGAACCAATTTTTTTTATTTTTTTTTTTCAATGCACATATCTGATTGAGGTTTCTTTTTATTTATTTGTTTGACTCATTACTAAGGAGTACAGAGGACTAGAGAAGAATGATAGTATGTGTGATTACTAAGCAGTGAAGAGACTGACCGTAGCTGCCTGAGAGGAGAGGTGATGTCTGAGCATGTGCAGCCAGGACTTAGGAACTCGTCATCCTGTCGGATCCTGTAGACTAGAAGATCACTAAGGAGCACAGACTATAAACAAAAATGGTGCGCAGAATTTTTAATAGTGATGGTTGGGAAATAACATCGCGATTTATATCTTTATTTGCAAACTTCCCACCTCAATTTTACTTTTGTGGTAAAACCCCTTTAATGGTCTTTAAAAGAATACCAAACATAATCCACATAAATAAGCTGCAACCCCTCTACGTTGTGGCACAGTTCCGTTGTTGATTGTTGAGCATCCCACCCATCACACTTTGATGACTTATCCTAAGGAAAAAGACATCATCGATCTTCTTAAAAACGTGTTTGGGCTGGCATTGGATACACATCTGAGAGCACTGGAAAACTCCCACACCACTTGGACTTGACCCACGGCTGTTTTGGAAAACTACGGCTAACTTTATTGTTCATGGTTAGACTAAGTAATGCAAAATCTAAAAAATTTGGCTAAGTTTAGTATCTAGAAACCTTTCACCTTAAACTATGGGCACTGTCCCTCACTTTGTGAATTAGCTTCTATGGACCTTTTCAGTGACCCCGCATCCGCCCAGTAAGCACATCCATTGTAGACCTTCATCTGGTATTTCCCACCATCTGGCCGCATCTCGTCAGACTTCATCTCTAACACTTCTTCAGCCATTTGCATATTTGACGCTGATAAAATTGATCAATCATGTAAATAGTGTCGCCAGGAAGTCTGTCTTATACTCGGCAAAGATAATAACATTGATGAGTGTTGGATTACGTTTGTCTCTTCCCTTGACACTGAGTCTGGCGCAGAATTTACATAATGACTCGTACAGCATCTCACACTTTATGGATGGGCTTTAAACCTCTTAATTCTCCTGTCTCCTGTCTGCATATTTATCACCGGAGACTAGCAGAACGGTTTCATCAGGAATATATTATGGGCAGTTTTTGTCAACCAAGTTTTTTTTTTGTGGTTAACTTTAATGGGAATATGTGAATGAAATTTTTTTTTTCATTTTCCATATCACTTTAAAAATTGTTAACAAATCTTAAAGGGGTTTTGCCACATTCTAATGTTGACGTGGACCCTGCCAAAAATGGGTATTTAATCACTTTTCCCTAAATATATTCATCAAAAAAAAGTGAAGCCTCTGAACTGCAGCCTGACTTACATTGCCCTTGGGGTTTCCGTGACAGTTTACATTAGACACGACAGGAGCTGATCTGGCTCTGCTTGCATTGTTTGCTCTTCTTATCTGATGCAGGAACCATGAACGAGCTTGAAGGGACTGGAGAAAAATTCTT
This sequence comes from Phyllomedusa bahiana, assembly GCA_025379985.1. Taxonomy (NCBI): domain Eukaryota; kingdom Metazoa; phylum Chordata; class Amphibia; order Anura; family Hylidae; genus Phyllomedusa; species Phyllomedusa bahiana. The sequence continues at coordinate 68,138 of JAODAL010005529.1, read as the reverse complement.
GTGTCCCCTTTTTATATAGAACCACTTGTTGTAATGTAATTATCCAGAGTAAATCATGCAGACGCGCCCCTGCTCCCTGTATCCAAACCCACCTCCGCTCTCCCCCTGCAGCCATTAGTGGAAGGAAAGAAGAATGCTCCTGCTGAACTTATCTTCCTCTCCTAGAGCAAATAAGAAAGGAAAATAAACAGATGCGATATAGCTTGTGCACAAATACAGTTCTCTTGTGATTATCAAAACAATGTTTGCTCAACTACAGAGACAGAGTATCAGGAACGTGCTTGTGATGGTGTAGCGATGACTCACAGAGAGGTACTTGTTTTTATACAACACAAGGAAACACAACGCCCTCTTTCAAGGCCTCAAGAGGGGAGTATCAGCCTATTAGAGAGGAACTCACTTCTGCGCAAAACCCATCTTAAAGTCCTGCATATGAGTTTTCAACTTGTGCAAGGCACGGTGGCCTAATAATAGTCGTGACACTTCCTGTTCTTTAGAGAAACATTTTCAACAGTCTCCTCATTTATCCGAACAAGCAGGGTCTAAACTGAAAAGGAGAGCACCATGTTGTATAGTATAACACAGGATCACCAGTCCTATCAGGAGAAGTCGCACTCCCCCTCGCTCCCTCCACTGTACACTGACATCTTCCCCAGTCACACAGAGCCTAGAATAACATCTCTATATGGATGTTAATTAGGGACTGAGTCAGTTCTATAAGTTCCTAGGTGCATGTACGCTGCTGTAAAGTATCTCCTCGTGACTGCTGATACAAGGCAGAGCAAGCAAGGCCGTAGTTGCCAAAGGGAAACTGCGTGACACTTAAGAATTATTAAAAATACTGAAAGTGATATAGAAAAAAAAAAAACATAACCAAAAATGTGTTTAACATAAAAACGTGAATTTAAAAATTAAATTTTTGATGACACATTCCCTTTAATTGAGCTTCTTAAAGGGCAATTCCACAGACCTTCAATTTTAGCCTCAGAGAGCTTTTCTGTACCACTAAGTAACATGGCGAGTGAATTGATGGTTACTGAGCTGATCTCGTGTGTCTCAAGGTGAATGGAATTTCTGTGTCATCCAGAGATGTAATAACTACAAGTGTTCTCTAACTTGTTTTTTTTTACGAATAAACAAAAGAAAACTTCCAAGAGCGACCATATTGGAAATATACCCGTCTTTTGTTGCATTTTTTTCAGTTGACATGATTAAGAGACAGTTGACAGTAAAATGTTCTAGACTGTTATGGCTTGGATCAGAAAGGGGGGTATCTCTCCTTGGGGAGAGCACCATATAGACCGTTGATTGCGAGAGTGGTATGATACTCGCACTTTGCTAATATCCCTTAGCTTTTCTAAAGACTCCAGTGGTCATAAGCAATCAGGTATTTGTTACATCCAAAAGAGGGCGCTTGAGCTTCTCAACTCCTTTCCCATAATGCCTTGTGGTGGCTAGGATCCATGAGTTTTCCAGTAATATCACTGTTTGGCCAGGTTCACGTTTGTGTTAGAGGTTCCATTCAGAGCCTCCATCATAGAGGGTGGAACCGGATCCCTTTCCCGACAGGCCCCCGATGACTTTAATGGGGTCCATTGGGTTTCCATTGGTGTACGTCATTTTAACAGAAAAAATAGTGGAGCACACTGTTATTTTTTTCCATATTTTTTTACGCAATCTGCGATGGAGACCCTGGACCGTACCTCTGTTGTAGATGTAAACCAGTCCTTCCACTGTCAAACTCGAGTTTCCATATGGAGCTGCCAGAGCCTGTGAACTTAGCCTTGGGGCACATTCACATATGAGATTCATTCTCTGTTAAAGGAGTGTTCTCACCGTGCTGTTTCACAGAGCCTGCTCTTTACAGTCAGCTTCAGGCTCACACTTCTTGTTCAAGCTGTGGGTGGTTCTACAGCAGTGACTAACATTTCTCACAGTTCTGCGGTTCCTAGCTGAGCCTATTAGAATGACATTCGTGCAGGAGGTTACAGAGCTCTAAAGAGTTAAAGGTTATCAGTAACCTAGATAAACAAGCTCCTGTACTGGAGATAAGGGTATCTTCACACGGCTTAATTGTGGGGTGTATTTATGTACATAATTTCGGGCAAGAAGATAAGCTCGTAAAGTTAAGAAATACGGTAATTCATAGTCTCTCATTAGAGCCTGATTGCTCTGTTTTTCCAAGGCGCACAGGGGAAGAAGAAGAACGAGCTGGACCGGCCTGACAATCAGTGGATGCTTTATGAAGTCCATATTCTTTTCTGGCGCAAATGGCATTTGAGGGAGTGCGCTTCAGAATTATACATGCTGGCTAGAGTGTACTTCTAAAGCAACATGCATATGCAGTGCATATAGTCGCGCTATGCACAGTATCGAGCGTTAGAGCGAGCTAGACGCCTGCAATAGCGCCATTGAACGCTATTGAATTATATTGTTGCTTTACCGGAACACTCATTGCAGGGAGTGGACTTTCATGTCGGTGTACAGTCACTTGAGCAAATGAGAGCATAGAGAATGGTCTGGTAACCTTAGGGAAGCTTGGTAAACAAGCAAGAGATAAATATCATCCCTCTATCTCGGCCTAAAACACAAAGCCGAAATCAGTGGAAACAGCAATTGTATTAGGATATTGAGGGTCCTCTATTTATCTTTGCCTACATATGTGAAGCTAATCAGAGTGGTGAGACAACCCCTTCAAGGATTTTGCCAAAAATGTGCAGCAAATTAATAACACACAAATCGCTACATAGGTCCATGTAGGTTCTCTTTTTAATCTGAACAGAAGTAACCAGTGATACTGAGATCAAACATCTGCAGCATCGATTTGCTAGTTTGCCTAGTTCCAACCTTTGCATGGAATCCACCTTACGGGTATTTCATACATGTGATGCGTGAGTTATAACTTTACGCCCCCGCACTCACAGAAGCAGCGACGACAGGAGACTATGTACAGTATAGTATTGCTGTACTGCATTATAGGCTACTTGCTGTACAATAAAGCGGTCATTAACTCACCTACCCACTAGTGATAGCGAAAATACTCTTTCTGAATTTGTGTCCCAGGTATAGCCTCTAGCAACGCTTGGGACAAGGTAAGTTTCAGTAAATGTTATCCTATTGTGACTGCTCTGCCCTTGAACCGACGTATAGAATTAAAGAAAGCTCAACAATTTTTTTTCATGTGTTCTTTTTTTTTCATCGAAAAGCGTGCGATCTTCTTTCTAAACAGTATAATTTTCTGATGCTACGTTCACTTTGTAGAAACACTCTACAGTGTAGCAGGTTTTGATAAGGTGGCATATGACATAAGGGCTAAAAGAACACTAAATACCCATCCCCCAATCTTGAGAGATTGGCGCACGATAAAACATACCCATTAGTGGTAATGGGGATGGCTCTGCCGATCCTTCCAAGTATGCACAGTAAAGCTGACAAGTAAACTTTAGGACAAATGACTCAGGGACTATGACGTTCACCTTTTTTGTTCTTGTACCCGTACATATCCCTATAAAAACATAAAATCGCAACCATGTTTAACATGTTAAGTCATCATTTACCTTTCCCTACATGTTAAAAGCCAATCATTGTGGTAGAAAACCCTTTTAGGTAGAGTTACTCCATCCTCCTGCACATCAACAGGAATGCCATTTTCCTAGTGATGTTATGGAAAAGCTAACGGGGGATTAATCCCACTTTCCTTTTTGGGTGGAGTTCTTCTTTAACCCTTTAATTGACTAGCTGCGCCGGTCTTGATGTCGGGGGCCCTCAGTGCACGGGTCTAGTTATCTACAGCGATGTCTTTTGACACCGCTGCACACACCGGGGTTTGCGGCTCCCGAGATCAGGGTTATACTACACAGCCCTGTTTCCCTCCACAACCTCTGCAAGTGCCATGGAGCGGGGGAAACCTCCGCCCCCCCCCAGCGCTTAACCCTTTGATCGCTGCGGTTGTAGACCGCACGTTAATCAAAGGGCTTTCCCCTGCTCTTGTCGGGTGATCAGACTCCGCGGTAGACCCAACAGAGCCCAGAGAATGGCTGCACAATCAGCCCTGGGGACATTGACCAAGCCCAGGTCGGTCTGTGTAACAAGGCAGCAATCAGGGCACATTGTGTGCTGCCCTGACTGCTGCCCTGACACAGATTATAATGTATTGGCATATATGAAATAATGCTATAATCAACTACAAAGTGTACAAAAAATATGTGAAAACGTTTATGCCTTCATGGGCATTTAAAAGAATAGTAAGAAACAAAGTGTAGAAAAAAATTATAAAAATCAAAATAAAAATATTTTAATAAAAAGTAATTGTGCATACATTACGACACACACGCACACACTAAAAACCCCTACACTATTAGGTATCCACACGACTGTAATAACTCTGTGAGATTAAATCTAACAATTTATTAAGTTGAAATGTGAATAGTATATAAAAAAATTGAAAAAATTCTGGCAATAATATAAAGTGAACTTAAAAGGGGCATTGTCTCACTACATAGGATTCTTTTTACACCAAGGTGACAATGAAACTACACAGAGCATCGACAGCTACAGAGGGCTATTTTCACCATGGCTTATTGCCGGATGTAAATTGCGGGGACGGATTCCGCCCCTCAGTTACGCTGGCTGCCGTGCGCAGGGCTCCGGGAGCGAGGGGCTGGGGGGAGCCATGGCAGCTCGCCACCCAGTGAGACTGTCATTAATCTACGAGCGTGTTACACGTCGTAAATCAACGACATGTCAATTCATCCCCGATCGCGAGAGAGACGAATCCATAGTTTCTCTATGAGAAGCTATGGATTACCGTAATGACAGACTGATTTTCAGCCGTAATGGAGCGCAATCCGGCGCGCATACGGCTGAAATCAGTGCCCAAATCAGCCGGTGCGAAGTAAAGCCCTAACCCGTCACCATCTATATCAATGAGCTCCAATAAATCGAGTAAGGTGTATCGTGCCATAGCGAGTAAGTTCAACATATTTCCATTAGCGTAAACATTACACAAAGTAAGTCCTACGTGAGAGACAATATAAACTCGAGACCGTTTATATAGAAGATGTAAAGAAATGAGACCCAACAAAGCTGAGCGCTGGTGGGAAGGTGAGGAGTCACACAAGCCCCATACGCTGCGTATCTTCGCCGTGCGCTTCGTCCGGGGGTATAGCTGACCAGACCTTTCTACTCCCTGCCTGATAGGCTGTCAGCGCTGGTTGCTATAGCTACAGACCTGTTCTACTCTCTTCCTGAAAGGCTTGCAGCCGCTGGTCTGTTATAGCTACAGACCTGTTTCATCTCTCCTGGATAGGCTGCCAGCGCTGGTCTCTATAGTCTCACGACCTGTTCAGTCTCTCCTGATAGGCTGCCAGCTCTGGTCCACAGGGGGGGAGGGGGGGAGGGGGAAGGGGGGGGGGGGTAGACCTAATTTTCTAAGGAATGAGCTGCTGTGTACTGTATGGTGTGTCGCTCTGATAGCTGTCAGCGCTGGTCGCGTCATATAGCTACGGACCTGGCTTCTACTGCAGCCTAATAGAATCCAGTAAACACAAACATGAATTCACAATGACAAGCAAAAAACTGGACTGAGGTAACAGGAATCAATGTAGTGAGAACAACCCTTCTTACAAAACGATTCCCCCCAAAAATGAACAACTTGTCCAGATATAACAAAGTAGGAGCATCAATCACAACTGTGTCATTGAAAAAAAAAAAAAAAAGTTACGACTGTAAAAAAAGCAAGGAGGCAAAAGCTAAAAAAAAAATGTGCAGGTTATTAAAGGGGTTGTCTTACTACAAGGATTGAATTTTATATTAAAGATCTTGCAAAAACAAGTCACTTTGCAATATGTGTCCATTTACAGTGTCCTACATATTCCTAGATATCCCCTCTTGTATGGGCTGCATCAGCTCCTTAGGTCGCTATAGCTACAGACCTGTTTGATCTCTCCTGATAGGCTGCCAGCACTGGTTGCTATAGCTACAGACCTGCTTGATCTCTCCTGATAGGCTGCCAGCGCTGGTCGCTATAGCTACAGACCTGTTTGATCTATCCTGATAGGCTGCCAGCACTGGTTGCTATAGCTACAGACCTGTTTGATCTATCCTGATAGGCTGCCAGCACTGGTTGCTATAGCTACAGACCTGGCTTCTACTGCAGCCTAGTAGAAGCCAGTAAACCCGCCCCTGAATTCAAAGTGAAACCAAGAAAACAGGACTGAGGTAAGATGAATCAATGTAGTGAGACAACCCCTTTAAGTACTTTTCAGGCATTCAGCTTATGGGGTTAAACTTTATACAATCCAGTTGTTCTTTACATCCACTGTCTTTTCCCCGGTATGGTGCCGCGGGAGCGCCTGCCGCAGAATTGTAAGCCGTGAATAAGATACACGAGGCTTGTGGGAAGGCGAAATATATTCACGTCATTGTAATCCAGTTACGCTTTCAGGAAAAAAAACGTGCCCCACTTGTCACAGGCCTTGGCAGAGCTGCAATGATTTTCGTATTAAATCTAATGTAGGAGCCGAGCCGTCATTCCATTGCGGTTTCTATTCCGTCTTTACAAGTCACAGAGGAGCGCGCAGATTTATTTGTTTCTTCATGCTTATAGGAAAACATTGCAGAATTGAATGATTTACCATTTACTTAGAATAACTTGAAACGTGTCATTCCCACTCCGCGCCTCCGGGGGGCAGCCAAGGAGCGTACGGCGGATTTTTTTTCTTTTTTTTTTTTTACCGTCATTAATCTGTTAAAGAGGGTAAAGCAGTCTATTGACTGCCCCAGAAATCATGTGTATATGACATTAGTCCATTTATTTCCAGCGACTCATTAGGATGTTTTATGCTTAATAAGTGGATTTCCATGTTGCAAAGGCGCAGTCATTTCTCCTGCTGGCTGTTCTCGGCTCGGGTGCTTTTTCCACTTGCTGCTGAGTGTATTTCATACCTTCCTTCAGCTTTTGACATTATATTTGGATTTTCATTTGCTTTCGGAGCTCTCTGCTCCCCCCCCCCCCCCAACTCTTCAGTCATACCCCACATGCATTAGCGAGGATTATTTTCCCCATTTTGTTTTTGCATATGCGCCTCAACCATCCAGATTTATCTCTATCCATTGACCCTCACGTCGTAAACGGCTGATTTATCGCTTTCTCTGTCCCGGCCGATCTGATAATTTATTGGAGACCAACCTGGGGAACCTGCATTTGTTTCCTTCACTATGGCCCTGATTTATGCCGTGTCATTTATTCTCCCCCTCCCTTGTCCCTTCTTTATCGACTTCTGTTTTATTTTTTTTAGATCATTCACGGATTCTGGCAACATAGGATCTCACAATGTATTGCGTATCAATCCACATTCAGACAGACTTTTATGTTTACATTCCCCCATTTATGGTGCAATCTAGTAAGGTTAGTGTGGAGACTCACAAGACTCAGGACCCTTGATGTGGTTTGTGAGCTTCTCTATTTTAGCCAAGATATCAACTAATAACTCATGTTTCATATTCTGCTGCGATTCTGCAGTGCCACCTATTAGATGTAGAGTTCCTCAATTCACATCCGACTCCAGAGGTCTTGCAACGTGAATGGGATTAACAACAACCAGACACTCATCTGCAGACAACTGGTTTGGAGTGTTTGCACCTCATATTTGAGGGTATGTTCACATGGTGTAATTGCATCGCATACAGTATGGCAGCAATTACGCCGGGGGCTTTGGGAGTCGCGCTGATCATCGCATACTCGCACTGCGCGGGAGGGGGGTAGCAGCCCGCCGGCCCCATTGACATGAATTACGGCGCGTATTCGCCGCAAGTAATTTACATGTCACTTATCTCGCCGCGTGTTCAATACGATCGTATTGTATGAGCGGGGAGAAGAGGGCGTAATCCACTGTTCTCTATGAGAAAACAAGACCTGTTGGTGGGTCTTGAGGACTGGAGTTGGGGAACACCGTCATAGAGCATGCCCACAACACTCTCCCATACAAGTCACTGAGTCATTTACAGACTACGGGTTCTTGTGTTCTGCTGTGAAACAAACCTGCGAACCCCGATAATCAGGTACAGAAATCAGAATACATAGAAAATAAGAACAGACTAGAAAAATGGCTCAGTACCTGGTATTAGTTAAAGGGGTTGTCCACCTCATAAAAAAAAAAATTCAATATTTCTCAGGCCCACAGTAAAACAAGAAAAAACTTCTATTCACATACCTCCGGTCTCCGGTTCCAGCGCTGTGTATCCCTGGACTTCTGTTGACACGCCATCACTTCCGCGGCAAGTGCTGATTTGCTGCAGCAGTCATGTGGCACTAACTTAAAGGGGTTTTCTCACTACAAAGATTAGCATTCAACATAAAGGGACAGGTAATTGAAGACTTTTTCTAAATACATTTACTTTAGTCATGAGATAAGAGGCATTTTATGTGCTCTGAGTGCACACGAGTTTATATATGGTTCCCCGACCATAACTTTGTTACCTGATTAGAGCAGGGAGTGATGTCACCCCATAGATGGACTGAGCTAAATCCCTCAGTCCAATAGAAAACTCATTATCTCTAACAAGATTAGCTTCTGTTTAAGGCAAAAGTCATTGTTTTCAGTCCTCACCGCAGATGTACATGTGGTTATATGTCTTGTTAGTGTAATGGCTCAGCTAGAAGCTGTATATCTTAAGGACTGCTATAGAACCACCCACAGCCTGAGGAGACGGAGTGAGTGCAAAACTGCTTTTCTCACAGCATGGTTGAGAAAAACCCTTTAACGAACAGCTTCGAACTGTGATCCAAGCAGAGACACGTGACCGCTGCAGCCAATCCGTGGCTGTAGCGGTAATGTCCTCGTGCGGGAGTTACAGCTGGTCAATAGAAGACCTGGGAGAAGCGCCCCTGGAACCAGGAACCTGATCACGGTGTGTATAAGTTTTTTTTTTTTCTACTTTTACTTTTTTTTTTTCTTCCTGGAGGCCTTGGAGCTATTAAAATGTTTTTTTTTTAGGAGGTTTTTAACGCTTTTAATAAGAAACAAAATAATAATGACACATTCTCTTATGACAATAGATTTTTTAGGAGAATGGTTACCCACAGATGAATGGATCACAGGTTTTTCAGCTGCTGGAATCACCAGTGATCAGCTGTGATCTCTGGGAGAACCTGGCTCCAAGTGTTTAGCTTCCCTGCAGCGCCACCACAGGGCAAGTGAAGCATTACACAATTTTCATTGTGGTCAATGAGCTGTCTGAATATTGCGCAGGTATGCTAGGTCCTCCAAAGCAAGAGACACTCCTCTTAGCTATTCTTTCACTGCCCATGAAGAAGGAACCTGCATGTAGGGCGCCCCCTATTAATTCAGAGTTGTGTATATGAAACTTTGAAGATCATTGGCATACGCGGTTTTCTTTCCACCCAGTGAAGCAGGAGAAATTTGCGTCCCATAAAAAGATTGCTGTAACCTCACTGTTAATCCCTGAGCATTATTCAGACTCGGTGCATCTGGCGGAGTCGATGGCTCGCTGCAGTTTATCAACAATTCTTCTGAGCGTATTATACACATTTACAAATATGATTTGATATTCCACCTCCTCACAGTCCTGCTCATTCCAGGAATTTGTTCCTTGTCGGTGGTGTCCACCATTTGCTTCTTGGAGGTGCCAAATGAAGTGACATATGACGGAGCACATTGCTGCTGTGTGTGCCTGTAAACACTGTGCAGTGAAATGCAGAATAACAAGATCCCATCTTGCTCCTTAAGCTGCTTAGGAGTCTTCTGAAATAAGGTCTTTAAGGATTGTACAACATGGAGCCTTGGCTTTAATTCTTCACTGGGAATCCTGATTCATATTCATGTTAATACCAGAATTTGCACTAAAAACATCTGTTAAAAGAGGTTTTGTCTCGCTCACCCCCGGATTGCTGGGCTTTTTAATTGTTAAACTTATCCTTTTGCAAAAACAAAGTACACCCTATTTTGATTAATATAAGTGTCCATTAACAGTGTCCTACCTATTCCTAGATATCCCCTCTCTTATGGGCTGCATCAGCTCCCCAGGTCACTATAGCTACAGACCTGTTTGACCTCTCCTGATAGGCTGCCAGCGCTGGTCACTATAGCTACAGACCTGGCTTCTACTGTAGCTATAGTGATTTTTTTTTTCCATTTTTTTTTACACCATTCACATTTCACACTTAATAACTTGTTAGATTAATTCTACAGATTATTACGGTCGTGTGGATACCTAATATGTGTAGGTTTTTTTTTTGTGTGTGTAATATATGCATAATTATTTTTTATTAAATATTTATTTATTTTTTACACTTTTTATGCTTTTTACTTTTTTTTTTAAAATCCCTTAAGGGAGAACTGTTTTACTTCTCCCCCCCCCCTTGGTAATGTATTAGCATATTCATATATGCTAATACATTATAATATCTGGTAGTCTGACACAGGCAGGGATCAGGACAGCACACTGTCTGCCCTGATCACTGGCTTGTTACACAGACAGTCCTGGGGCTACTCTCGGTCCCCAGGGCTGACTGTGCAACCGTTCCCTGGGCTTTGCTGGGTCACTGGGAGTCCCGATCACCTGACAGAGCAGGGAAACCATTTGATTGCGCTGCGGTGACGATCCGACGCAATCAAAGGGTTAAAGCACAGGGGAGCGGAGGGCGCCGCAAACTCCTATGTCTGCAGACGAACGACCTGAAATGCCCGACGTCAAAAGACGGTGGGCGGTCGTTAAGGAGTTAAAAGGGGTTGTCTAATTTTTTTAATTTTTTTTTTTTTACTAATTAGGCTCACAATGGGCTGCAATGTATATGTAGACTTTATTGATGTAATGTGTTTTATACATTTATTTTTATTGTTATGTGTATGGCAGTAAGTGATGACGTTCTATTCGGAACATCATCCCTTACTACTGCATAAACTATAGAAGCCCCGGCTTGCCTGCTCATGTGTGCTATTCCGGAGGCTGTGGCTGCTGTAGTGTAGCCGTCCACCGACCTCTCCAAATTCATTTCTACACTACAGTGGTACTTTGACTTAAGTGTCTTGACTTAAGAGTGTTTTGAGATAAGAGCAGTCGCTTGGTCAATTTTTTTTGCTTTGAGATAAGAGCTAAAATTTGATTGAAGAGTGAATGAGAGCAGACGTGCATTACAAAGCTCCAAATCTATATCCATCCATGAACTTTAGACAAGTAATCTGCTCTGCAAACCATCTGCTATTCCAGCAACATTGTGTGAACCCAGCACAAGTGACGAGGAAAACAAAATGGGGACTTTAAGTTTAGCGTTCTCCTCCACCTCCATCTCCAGCAGCAACTAGAAGCAATTTCTAATGAACTAAAGGGAAAAGGAAAAAAAACCTGGCGTGATCCTCACAAAATGTAACCTGTACAAGAACTAATTTTTTTTTTACAAGCAAAAATGTATCCAAAATTGTAGCAAAAATGACATAAAAGCAGCATTTGAGAATGCAGACTGTCTACACAGCAAATGTCAAAATGCCGTCCAAAATCCGTCTTCATTTAGTCATTGCTGGACCGTGTCAGGACCGCATTTTTTTTGAGCAGGTTTGCACCGGCCTACGCAAACCTGCTTCTGGGCTGGTGGGAGGATAGGTATGTCTTTAGTGAGAATAATACGTTTGGAAGAGAAGAAATTTTATTGTGGACCTGGTACATCGACGATGTCCTCATTCTGTGGAATGGCACAGCTGAAAGGTTCAGGGGTTTTGTGGACTTCTTGAATCGGAATAATGATTTGAATTTATGATTTACATGTGAGTTTAATCCCTGCACTCTTCCATTTTTGGATATTTTGATTAGGAAAACCGCTATGGGTACCCTTGAAACTACAATTTTTCGTAAATCCACAGCCACGAACTCCCTCTTGAGGTGGGAGAGTAGCCATCCTGCCCCACTCAAGAGGGGAATCCCCAAAGGTCAATATCTTAGACTCAGGCAAAATTGTTCGAATCCATCAGAGTTTAAACAACAAGCTCGGATTCTAAGGCTAAGATTTCAGGACCGGGGATACCCTGATAGAGCACTTAAAGAAGCGTACCAAAATGCTATCAAATGTCCGAGGGAGAATCTCTTGGTACCTAAAGTAAAACCTAAAACAGATAAACTACTTAGGTTGGTTGGTAATTTTGACGGAGCCGCGAAAATTGTGAGAGATATTGGGCCAAATGTATGAAATGGTTTTGGTCTAAAACTCACTTTTTTCCCCATAGATTTCTATGGGGGAAAAAAGTGCGTTTTAGACCAAAACCGTTTCATACATGTGGCCCATTATCTCTAAAAACTGGGAAATCCTTAAATTGGATAATGATCTCAAAAAGGTTGTGGGTGACTATCCCCACATTACGTAGAGACGCGGTAGAAATCTCCGTGACGGATTGGTACGCAGCCACTATGAGATGAAGGTTGCTAAAACGTGGCTGCAACAACCTTTGTGTGGCTCCTTTAGGTGCAGTGGTTGTGTGGCCTGTGATTCTATTCAGACTGGAAAATCTTTTCACAGTAATGTACTAGATAAGGATTTTGAGATCAAGCATTTCCTTAATTGTAGGAGAAAACTATCAGAGAATTACGTAGGCGAGTGGGTGAGCACCTTAATGATATTAGAAACAATAAGGATACACCAGTGGCACGTCATGTGCAGAATTATCATGGAGGAGATGTGAAGAGCATTAAATTTATGGCAATTGATAGGGTGCGACCCCCCCCCCCCCCTCGGGGGGGGCAATTGGGATGTTCCTGTTACAGGGGGGAGTTTGCAGGGGAAATTTTTGGGCCCCAAAACAACGGGCCCCCAAGGGCCGGGAATGAAACACATAGTTTTTCCCCCCGGTTGGGGGCACCCACAAAAATAGTGTCGGGACCTGCTTTTTCCCCCGCTTTTTCCCCTTATTCTGTAAAAAGGTTGTAGTTTTCGTGTTTTTAAATGCTAAAATCTGCAGTTTTAAAGCCAAAAGAGTCATTCGAAGGGGTCCTTCAGAGTGTCCTTTTTTTTTAAAACCCCGGCCCAAATTCAGAGGCTAGCCCCCCCCCCTTTAAAAATGAAAAAACCTATTTTTTTAAATTTAAGTAGAAAAATGTGAAAAAACTGTCGTGGGGGGAGTTCCCTTTGGTGGGTGGAGTTTAAAAATTTGTCATAAAAAATTTTTTAAAGGGGGTAAATGTCAAAAAGGGGCTGCATCTTACAGAAAAAGGGGCCCACAGTGCGGGGAACAGCAGGTTGAAAATAGTTTTGTGTTTTTCCTTTGCAAAGGGGGGCAAAAACCTTTATGGGGGACGGGTTTCCCCTTTTAAAGTTACTCGAATGCGTACATGTATTTTTTTCCCTTTTGTATTTATTGTTTTTTTCCAATAATAGGTTTTTTTTAAAAAGCTTTTTTCCAAAAAATTTTTTAAAAAATTTACAAAACAAAGAAGAACTTTTTGAAAAGGGGTTAAAAAGGGAAATTTTACAGTCAAAAAATTAAAAAAATTGGAGGTGTACATCAAAAAAGGGAGTGGGGAACAAAAAATTTCCTAACCCAAAAAACTTATGCCCGGACTAGTATGGCCCAAAAACCCAACAGGAAATGTGGGAAAATGCAATAGTAGGGGAACCGGACCCCGGGCCCCAATTTGGGTCAGTAACCCCCTGGTGTATAGGCGAATAAAAAAAGACAAAAAAAAGAAAAAAAAGGGGGTAGCAAAAAAGGGGGGAAAGGGGGGGGAAAGGGTATGCACGTGGGCCGGGGTGCACAGGCAAACAGGGGAAAAGGTTTCCCAGGAACCCTTTTTGGGGGAAAGAATAAGCAAAGGCGTCAAACCCAAGGGTTAACAGGTGGAGGGTACTTTAAAAACCTCCAAGCCCCGAAATTTCCCGGGCTGGCCCTTTGGGAAATAAGCCCAAAGGGCCCCTGTCCGAGAGGACTTGTATTGCATCCTCGGGGGTATGTGCAATCAATTCCCCCATTTCGGGTAGGGGATGCGACTTTGCCCCCATTCCATTATGGAAGGGGGAGACGGTTTGCCGCCAGTGGGGCGGGTCACCGTCTTCGGGGCTTGTGGGGGGTGTCTTGTCAAAGACTTCTTGTAGGAGGACTGTGAGTGGCCAAAAATAAAAAGGGGAAAAGTGGGCCCCTGGGGAGTCGGAAAAAGTGTCCTTTCGTCCCTGATGGCCCGGAGGACCGTCCCCCCAGGGAAGGGCCCCCAGATCCCGAAAAACCCCACCAAATATGGGCTCATAGTTTCCAATCTCCCCAAGGCCCCCTCCAGCAAAGTTTCAGGCACCTCGGGTACCCTTGGGAGTAAAAACCCGGGACCCCTATACCCTTGGAGAGCACCCTTTAAAAAAGTCTCTTGGGCCCCCCAAGCTATTTACCCCCTTGTGAGTAAGAAAAGGGAAAAAACTTCCCCCATTGGGTCAGAGAGAAAAATTTTTTTGGATTCCCTTTTCCCCCGCTGCGCAGTAATGAGGGGGTGTTTGAAAAAACCCGGCAGTAAAAGCCCTTTGGGAAAGCAGGGAAATCGATTGTCGGGGCGCGCAGAAACGGGCAACAGCTTCAAAAGGGGGTAAGGGGTTCATATATTTTCGTTTTTGAGATGGTGGAAAATTAAAAAAATCCGGAGTTGGGAAATATTCAAAATTTATGCCCCGAGATGCTAAATGGGGGCCCTTTTGTTTTATCCTCCAAAAGGAAAATAATGATCCCTGTCTGTGGGAGTGCACGGGCCCAAAATAGGAAAGAGGGCCTAGAATCCCCCGGAAAGAGCTACTGAGCCCAAAACCCGGGGGGAAGGAGGGGGTTTTCTAGGGTGGGTTTAATTAAAAGGGGGGGGTTAAGGGGCCGCAGGGACTTGAAAGGTTTTGGGTTTCTCAAGATAGTGATTTGTGCATGGCAATGAAGGATAAGGTTTTAAAGGGGTGGTTTGGGGGAGATTGAAGGACCAAAGGGGGGGGAAATCCTTAAAACTTCGGACAAAGGGGCCCGCGCAATAAAGGGCCCCCAGCTTGGCCCGAGGGCTATGTATCAAAACCCGAAAACTGGGATTAGCAGCTGCCAAAAAAGTAAAGCTTACCCCAAACGGGCAGACCTATTCCCCCCTCCCGGGTTTTGGCCCGGACGCAGTCCGCTTAATTTTTCGGACGGCGGGAATGCCATATAAATTCTGAGATGCACTGCTTGAGTTGGGCCCAAAAGGAAGAGGGTAGGATGATGGGATAGTCTGGAATAGATATAATACTTTGGAAATCGTCATTTTAATGACATTCATTCTCCAAACCACGAGAAGTTTTCCGTTTCCCAGCCCTCCAACAATCGGATAATCTGGGCAAGAAAGGGGCGAAAATTGGAGGTATATAGCGAGATAAACCCGCGGGAAAATTTTGGTTCCCAGGTAAGAAATTTTTCCCTTCCCGGGCCCATGAAAAGGGGGAAGTTCGATTTGATGTTTGGGGACAAGGCTGGGGGGAAAGGGGAAAATTTTTAAAGGGGTTAAGATTTGGGAAAATTTTAATTTTTTATTTAAAGACCTGAGCTAAAAGGGCAATTTCCGCCTTTCAGGGAGGGGAGAGTTTTTAAAAGGGTTTCCGACAGTTTAAATCAGCAAGTCATCAGCAAAAGCCGAAAAATTAAAAACTCCTGCATGAAAATTCCAAACCCCCCAAGGGTCCGGTTTGGTCCGAATAGGGGCCCAACAAATGTTCCATGCCCAAGACATAAAAACAATGGGGAAACAGGGGGGCTCACTGCCTAGTCCCCATCCCGAATAAAAAAGGCAGCAGAAAGGGCCTTTAAAATTTTCCCCCCCTTTCCCGAAGGATTTTGATTTTGTGCTAGAACCCGGGGAAGTGAAAAGGGGCCCAAAGGGCCCTTTTGTGTGGAGAGTTTCCGACAGGGATTTCCCAAAGGACCCTGCAAATGCTTTTTCTCCCACCAATGAAAGGATCTTAAAGGGGCCCCCCGCTTAAAAACTGAGCGAATTGGATGATGTCCAGAGTTTTTTAGGGTGTTACCCCTCGCCCCCCTACCCGGGACGAACCCCACCTGATCTGGATGAATCAGAGAAAGGCAAGGGGGGGCCCAAAAGAAAATTTGGCAAGGAGTTTAAAGCTTTGTTTTTAAGTCTACATTGGGGAGAAAAATAGGCTATAGCTCCACACGCCTGCGGGTTTTTCCCCCGCTTTGGGTAAGACTTTAATAGGAGAAAGGGGAGGTTTTGGGGGGAAGGGGAAGAAGAGGAAACAGTGTTGAACGCTCTAGAAGAATGGGGGATAAAGCGGGGAGCAAATTTTTAAAAAATTTTAAATGGTAAAACTCGGGGCCCGGGGCTTTTTCCCCCCGGGGTATTTCCCTTTAACAACGGCGTAAATTTCCCCTCCCCCGAGAAGGCCCCTCTAGTTTTGTTTTCCTTTTTCCTTTTTTTTTTTTTTTTTTCGGCCCCAAAAAAGGGGCCCCCCCAAAAGGGGGAGGGAGGGATTAAATTTTTTCAAGGGAGGAAGGAGGGGGGCCCCGCAGGGAGGTTGTAAAAAATTAGGTAGTAGGAGGGGGAATTTCCTTGGCGATCAGCCCAGTGGTTTTGACCAGTTTCCCCCGTGTAGTTTTAAAAATGGGAAAAAGGGATTTTTGAAAACTATACCCCTTTGTAGTCGCGCAAAAAGGGGTCCCTTTTTTTTCCAAAAACTCATAAAACCAAATACGGCAGACCTGCAGAAGTTTACTCCGGAGCCCCCAAAAAAGTCAAAGAACCTCCAGTCTGGCCATGAGAAGATCTGTAGCACACCCCCAGATGGGCTTGTTTATGCAAAATTTCCCGGGGAGGTTTCCCCTTTGCAAACCCCTTTGCGTGGGGGCCAAACGTGTTTCCTTGAGGCGACTACCATTTTTAAATTGAGCAACCCCCGAAAAAACAAAATTTCAGGGCTTCCCATTTAAATTTTGGGGGAAAAGGGTTTTTTTTTTTGGTTTTTCGCTTTGGTCAAAAACAAAGGGGTTTCAGTAGTTTCCTGAAGCTCAGGGGGAAACGGAGCCCCAAAACAATAGATTTTCTTTAAAAGCCTCCAAGATCTAGCCTAAAGGGAGAAAAAAGGGGAGACGAAGGGTAACATGGGACTGGGGCAGGGTCGGGCCCGAGAAACGTTCCCCTATAGGGGGAAAAGTGAAAAAACCAGGGGGGGGGCCCATTTTGAAAAAGATTAGTCGATAGGGACTATACGTATTGTGGGGAGAGGAAAAAAAAACTGAAACCCCTATCCGGGGTTTGTTAAAGCCCCCAAACCGTCCAAGAGCGGGAAATTGAAACAGGCTTTTTTTAATTTTTTTGTGGGCCGATTTCGAGATAGTGGAAGCCCGGTGGATTTAAACCTTTGTGGGTAAAGGGTTTGAGGTTAAAGTCCCCAAAAAAGGGGGGACTTTTCCCCTGAGCAGGGGAAAGTTTTGTTTATTTTTCCTCTAAAAAGGAAAACCCTTTTTCCCCGTGATTAGGGCATATACATTTCAACTGTGAAAACAGGGGCCAGCGATTTTTTAAGATCAGGATCAGGTATCTGGTTTCCATCGGGAAATGAAACCCAAATCAGGGGAGTGAGAAAGGGACTTATGGACAGCGATCGAAACCCCCCGTGACTTAGAGTAGGGGGGCAGTTGGCAAAATGCCAAGGGGGGAAATTTCTGTTTTAATTAAAAGGGGCATGGTCTTTTTTAAAAGTTTTGTCCCCTGAAAACACAAAAACCTGGACCCTTTTTACGTTTGGAAAAGGTTGGGGATTTGCGCCCCCTTTTGAGGTATGTTCAGAACCCCTTTGGGATTAAAGGACGCTACTTTGAGGTCCCCCATTCAATTGGGGGGGGCAAGGGGAATGCCCTTTTTCCCCCTCTTGGCCCCCGTACAACAGGGACAGGGGAAGGGAGAGAGGGAGGCAGCGAAAAAGAAAAAAAAACAACAAAGAACAGCGGGGAAAAGGGAAAAAATTTTTGGCCCCCGCAAAAACTAATAAAAGGATCCTGACATATTGGAAAGCCCCAAAAGCCCGACGCGGCCCCAAGGGATTCCCAGCCCCACTTGGGGGGAAAAGGGGAAAAAAGGCATAAGGAGAATAAATCCCGGGGCAAAGTTGACCCCGGGGTTTGGGAGGCATTTAAATATTAACTGAATGGACATAAGGGAAAAAAAGCAGAAATAAAATTAAAATGAAAATTTAGAGTGTTCATTGGGGAAACAATTAACCTTTTATGCAATTTACCCTGGGCATGAGGGAAATTTAAGGGGGGTTAACAGGTGAGACCCCGGACTAAAAAATTTTTTTTCACCCCAGCGTGAGCCCCTTTGAACGGGGGTTTCGTGACGGAAGTCCCCGGGGGCATCCCCCCCTAGTTCTGGAATGGGGCCGAGGGACCTCCCCCCTTTCCCTGGGGAAAAAACGATAAAGGGCCACTCCCCGGAAAGGGAAATATTTGGAATCTGCAAAAATCCTGTAGGAAAAGTTGGAAAAATCTTCGGGGGGCGGGGATAAGTGCGGTCATCCTTTTTGTTTAAAAAAGGCGGGAAAAAGGGGAAACTCCACCTGTAGGGTATATTTCTTTCACAAAAGCACGAAAAAATTGGTTTGAAACAGAGCCCTTTGGCCCCAAAGGGATTTTGGGGGAAAGGGCCCGGAAAAAAAATTTTTTACGGGTTGATAAAGGTAGGTCAAAGACCCCTGCCAAAGGGCTTTTCGCCTTTGGGTTTTTTCTTTACACATTAAAAAATGTATGGGCAAATAACTTTCCCCTGGGTGTTTACATCTTTGCTAGGTGGGCCAAAAGCTTATGAAAATCTATCCAGTTCAATAAACGTAGTGGGTGCTCGGCAAGGTTATCATTAAAGATGTTGGAGACAGTTGAGTACAAACTCAGAAGGAGGGATGGACTCCGGGGGGACCCCCGAAACCCGACATTATTTCTCCTCCCCCTATTTTCGACATCGTCCAGTGTTCTGGAGGGCAAATAAATTTTGAGGATTGTTGTTGTTCCCTTCCTGCGTTCCCCCAAGGAGGCTGGGGGGAGGAGTCATTTTGATTGGGTTTCAAACAGTCCCCCTCTCGTAGATCAGTAGGGCAGATCAGAGCGAAATTGGTCGAAATTTTTCCTAATTCCGCCCAAAAAGGGTTTAGCCATAAAGGGATATCTGTTTGGTGGGGAATCCCGGTAAAGGGGTGAAGGTCGGGGAATCTTTTTAGGGTTTTCTGTTGCCCCTGGCCCCATGAGGCGGGCGTTGACGTATACGGGCATTTGTCTCCCCCCGTAGGTGGTATGGGGGGTTTAGTAGAGCCTGGCCGTTGGGGGGTTTGGGGGGGGAGTAGCCCAGGGCCGCAAAGTGGACTACCCTAGGGGTTGAGGGGGGCGCCAGCCTTTTTAAGGGGGGCACCCGCTTTGGGGAGCCCCGGTACAGAAAACACCCCCCGCCAAAGAGGGGAACCTGACCATTTAGAAACAACCAAAGGGAAAACCTTGTTTTGAGAAAGGGCCCCCCCAAAAGACCCCGTGGACCATTTCTGGGGGGGACCAGGCCGAGCGGGCCAAAGGATTGTTTAGAGCCCTGGTGGGGGGTGCGGGGGCCCGGGTCGGGCCCCGTCCATGACCCGTGTGAGGGGGGTTTCACCACTTCCTGGGTCCCTCCCTGCCCAACCTTTGTAGCCTGGCCCTTTAGGGATATGCGGCCCGGCGCGGGGGAAACCCGGGAGAGCCTGGGAGTGGTGTGATGGCCGGGGTTGTGACCCCAAAGCCAGCGACACTGGGGGGAAGCGGTGGGAAACCGGGGCAAAGGGGGGAATGTTGAGAAATTTTTGCCCCCGGAAATCTGCAAAGCCAAAAACTGGGGGCCGAAACCCGGGCTATATAGGGAGGGTGCCCGGAGCATTCAGTACCCGAAATCCTGCGAAAGCAGAGGGGGGGCGCCCCGCCTGGGGTCCCCGGAGCCCAAAGAAGAGGATGTTGTCCCCTGTCCAGGTGGGCCCCCCCGTCCAAACCGAGCCACCTGCACTCCGCCCGGCCCCCCCCCCCCCCCCCCCCCCACCCCCCCCTTGCTAGAAAATTGGAGTGTGGGGGAAAGGGGGGACGCGCCCTCGGGTCCGACTGGCGCGGGGCGTTCTTGTCTTGCCCGCTTCCGGAGGCGCTCTTTTTACATTGTGTCCCACGGAGTTTGGGGGGCGCTGCGTGGGAACCCCGTTGTCCGCGGAGTCAGCGTGGGCGTGGGCCCTGTTAAGGGGCCCCCGGCGGCCGTGGTGGACGCGCGGGCTATGTTTCCCCCCCCGCGGCTTCAGTGGAGAACCCGGGTGGGCCTTCTTACATTCTGGGCGGCAGCCTCCCGGGCCTCTTCTTCCCTTTTTGCGGAGTTAGTGAGGGTTTGGGGTTGTTGCGTCCCTCGGCGGCCGCGTTTTGGGCAAGAAAGGGTGCGTCTCGTTTTCCGTGGAAACAGCCCTTTTCCAGCCCTTTGGTACGGGCTGAGGGGGCCCGTGCCTTAGGGCCCCAAAGGTGGAGATGGCCGGGGGTGCAGCGGAAAGGGGGGGACCTCCCCCACGGCGGCCCCATCGCGTGGACAGGTTCCCAAAGGGAGCCCTTTAGTAGTCCCTTTTCCCCCGGGAGGCGATTTAGGGGGGCCCGGCGGGGGCCCTCCTTTGGGGGGGGCCCCCCGGGCCGCCCTGTGGGGGGCCTGTTCCATTAAGGCCGAAAAAACAGCCCTAAGTTGGTCTCGATATGCCTGAGGGCCCTCCGGGAGTTTTGGAGGGGCCCGTCCCGCCTTTTTGGAGGTTTTCCCCATTTTAGTTTCTAGATGAAGGTGGTGCTCAGATTTGCACCGGGGGGCAACAAAAAAGTTCTTACTCGGCCCTGTCAAACCACGCCCCCCGTATTGATTTTTTCCCATGGGATCGTGTGGGGCCCCCTTCTTGAACATTGTGGAAAACCCCGCTGTATTGGTATTAGGCTGTCGAACCTCAATAGTGTTTATTTTATAATCGGGATCTGAGATCGAGTGTTGTGGATAGGTCCCCCGCCATGAAAAATGGTTTTGGGTTTTATAATAGCGCAACATTACCTGTTGCGTCCGTGCTAGCGGTCCGGCCGCACTTCCTGTGTATTCCGGTCGCTTAGCTACGAGTCCGCTTGGTCGCCGCCCAGTACTGGTGACGCGACGCCGTGACTGGAAGTGTGCTGTGAGTACATGGTTTAAAGTGCGATTTATCAGAGCGCGGCGTGCGCTTCACCACGGCGACCAGTGGCATCTGGGACGAGCTCCACATAGGAGGAACACGTCATTACTGCGCCCATCGGTCGGAAGATTATGCCGGCAGTGTACTGTATGATCCTCATCATGGGACATCAGGTTTGAAGGGTTTTGCCCTGAGTGATGACCTTTAAATAGTAGCTCACTGATGTTTTCCTTTGGCTATGATAGATGGTAACTGTGCTAAAAGTCTTTTTTCACACTTCTCATTGTGAGGGTAGTGTGTTGTTAGTATTTGTACTATGAGCTATTTTTTTCCACCTAAATTTCGGTACTGCATGGTACTACCAGGTCCCTGTGGTACCGCTTTATGTGTATCTGCATTTATTATACACTATCTTTAAAGTATTTTGTTTAGCCTCTATTGGGCTTGTGAAGGAGTTGCTTTCCCTATTAGTCCCCTGAGGAGGTGAGAGAGGGACACCGAAACATGTTGGGACAATCGTTATAGGGATAGTGTGTGTTAGGGACTAGGTTCCAGACGGGTGCGCCCTTTTTGGGGCGATCACTCCATGTTTTGGTATCGATTAGGATAGGTTAAATAGGGATTCAATAGCCCTTGTGTCCTATTTAGGTCCCTGTGGATATACATTTTTTTTCAATTTCAGTTGTATTGCTTTGATATGCGCATCTCGTCTTGTTGAGGATTTTTAGAAGTATCTATTAAAAGTTATATTTTAGGTAAAACACAATTTTCTTTAGTGGTGTGGGATATATATATTATTGTGTTTTGTGCGGATACCTGCTTTAGGAAGTGTCCGTATTGGATAATATTTTTTCTTTCAGTTTTGCACAAAAGCCACATTCTGTCTTCAGATTTGCCATTGGCCCATACAATTGAATGTACAGGAATCTGACAGCAATCCAGCTGAACCCTGCAGAATATGTAACATGTTGCATATTCTGCTGGATTTTAAAAATGACCGTTAAAAAAAAAAAAAAAAGTGCTGTGTAGACTACAGCACCGATTTTTATTGCTGTCTATGCTGCACAGGGTACAGTTGAATTTTCGGCGGATCCACCAAAAAACCTGGAAACGGGAAAACCTGTGCTGTGAAGCCCTAGCCTAAAGCTATTTTACTCTGAAACCTCTGCCATATTATACATCACTTAAATACGAGGGGCACCTTAAGATTTTTGCCACATATTTAACATTTTAGGTTGTGGATTAGCGCCATCCAATGGTGGTTTTTTGAGAAGTGGCTGCTTTCAGCATCTCCATCCTGAATTCCCATTCAAAACAATGTGACCTTTATAGTTTCATTTTTTATGCATATATTTATGTTTTTTGCAAAAAAAAGTTGCATTTTACTAACCAAAATGTAATCAAAAAATCTGTGTAAATTTATTGTACCACTGACAAATCTACTGCATAGTTTGGATATGTCAAGTTTTTCCAAGGATGAAATCCACACCAAAAATCTTGACATAATCTTTTGGCAGAATTGTTCATGGTGTAAATTTAGGTACCACTTGCCTGGCAGGGCCTTTCGATCTTATCCTGGCATCTGCACCTATGTACTAAATGGCCCTTAAAAAACACCAAACCATTTTAGTGGGCCGGGGAGGGCTGAAATAGAACAAAATAAAACTCCCCTTTCCAATCCGCTCCGTTCCTGTGGCCTCTGACTGATGATGTCACGTTCACTGTATACGCAACCCTGCAGCCAATCACAGGCTTCATTGGTCACATCATTCAAACAGGAAGAGACCGCTGGAGCCTGCGATTTGGCTGCAGGGTCATGTAAACGGTGAACGTGACATAATCAGTCAGTTGTGACCGGCTACCTGTTTAGCGTGCATGTGCACTAGTCAGGAGGCCATCGCTGCTATAGTGTAGCCATCCACCGACCTCTCCAAATTCATTTCTACACTACAGTGGGACCTTATTTTTATTTTTTTTTGTATTCGAGCCCCTTCCCGGCCTACTAAAAATTTTTTATTATTCCAAAAAAACAAACAAAATAAAACCTTCCGTCCCACAAGCTGGGCCACTAGGTTTTTGTTTTATACCATTTTGCCAAATAGTTAAAGTCCAACATAGTCCGCTCACCCACTGTGAATATCGCATGGAGAAGCGCGGGGAGGTAAGAAGCAACCTCTGACAAAACAGTCCAATGTAATGATAAATCCAGCTTTAATCCGAGTGTTGACTAAGGAGATGTTCCGAAACGCGTCGGCATGTTGATGGTGTTCCTGTAACTATGCACGCTCTTAATACGAAGGATGAATAAAGTCTTAAAATTTTATCTTTGTATGAGATTTTGCCAACTAATGATAGTCACCCCAGGAGGACTGGTGTCAGCAACTTTCTGCTGTTGAAAAGGAACAAGAGCATAATTACTCCTTTATAGAGAGGAGAACGCAGTGTATAGAGGGCGGTCGGTGAGTCACACACAATCCGGTTTGTCCCTTGCGGCAGCGCCGGTGCGTGGAGATCTATAGGTATCCTCTGATTAATACGTTTCTATGTATATCAGAGTGATTGGAGCTGCTTTACCCAGAGACTTTGCTAAAGACGTAGCCACACGAAATCGCAGCTCAAGATTTCAGTGTCAATATAACTTCAGCTTTTACTTAATTATAGTAACAATTGAAAAGCCGAAGTGATGCTGAGAACTGAAAGCACTTTAGAGGAAGAAGTGGGGGAAAGTTAATGCTTCTAAATGCTCGACTTGAGTGGACCATTTATACATGTAATTTGAAGCACAAAGCCGTGGAAGAAAGTAGATTTTTTTTTTTTGTGTCCTTTATACCTAAAATTTAGATTTTTGGAGGCCAGCACAACACAAAGCAGGTCCCTGCCATATCACCTATTGTTTCCAGGCTGTACGTGATTGGTTACAACTAGGTGAAAATTAAATTTTAGAAAAACTTTTATCTAAGTTGAAAAAGTAGTCATCAATGTGACAATATATCTAGAAGTAACAAAAAGCCTAGAATTTTCTGAACAACGTAAACGGGTGGGTTAGCTTCCAACACTTTTTTTCCAATCAGCAGGAATTTTCCCTAATGGTCCATTTACACGGCAATGGACAAATACCGGTCGGGAAATTCCGACCGATATTTGCTCTGTTTTTGTCACGCAGGGGGGGCGGCTTTTCTTCGCGGTTTGCGGCTTCTCCCTCTTTGCACCCGCATGTTCATGTTCCGTCCGAAAACCGGGGGAAAGAATGAACATGTTCTATATTTGTCGGACCGCCGGCGGTCTATAAAACAGTCCGGCTGAAAATCTGTGCAGTGGGGACTGCTGCACGGATTTTCCATTAAGGTCCATGTTAAAGGTTGACAGCCGGTTTACAGATGGCTTTCAAAACCGAAAACCGGCTGTGAAACCGCCTGAAAAACCTGCCATGGGGACAAGCTCTAAGGGTACGCCCCCACTTCAAATATCAAAACCGCCATTTTTTTAATAAAAAAATTTTGGAACATTCTGTCCTCCATATGCCAGGTCAAAAAACGTGTCCCAAAACTTTCTTTGTCGGATCCGTGTCCAGAACACTGGGAGTTGTTTTCTGACTGTACATCTGGTGAAAAAAATCGACCTAAAATCCAGATTGAAAACCACGTCAGAATACTCGTCGGACAGAGCGTTTTAGGATGCAGAATAGTGTTCTGATGCGGTTTTCAATCTGGATTTTAGGTCGATTTTTTTCAGCTTGATTTACAGTCAGAAAGTCCTATTCATCTCTATGGGGTTTTGGACGCTGATCCAACATAGAAATGCCTGGGATGCATTTTTTTACCTGGAATTCTGCCAATTATTGAAGGTGTTCTAAGTTGTTTTGTTTTTTTTTGAAAGAGTGGTTTTGAAATCTGACCAAGAAAATCCGGGTTGTTTGGACTGCAACTTGGATTTTCAATTGAGGTCTATGAGGCTGGTTTACAGTCAGATTTTGCATGAATCTGCATGTAAATTGGACGGGAAATGCTTGGCATGTGGTCAGGCCCTTAAAGTCTTAGAGTATGTTCACATGGCGTATTGTGGTGCGTATAGTATCACACCGCAATATGGCGGGTGTCGTAGAAGTACACGCTGGCCAGAGCATATGTATAAAACACGGACAGCCGGCTCCCATAGACTTTCACTCTCCCCGGTGCGTAAACGCCGGGAAGACGTGACATGTCAATTGTTTTCCCAACCGCGTATTATACACCGGGGAAAATGTCAGGTATTCATAGCTCTCAATTGCGGTATCCTGCAGATCTGTTCCCTTGTCTTTTATGTTCTACTACATAGGTGGCAGAGGGGGGAGGATCCTGCTGCAGCCAGTTGTCTTCTGGTCAGATACAGAACAGTGTAAAGAAAGGAGGCAACGTGTCCAGTCTCCTTGGTTACACCAAGTTATTTATACTGTTCTTAATTGGGTTTAGTGTTGCGCTTCGAAATTGGATAGGGACGGTTCGACTGTTACTGCGTTTTACTTGCGACTGCTGGAAAATCGTACAACCAGTTACCAACCTTTTCCTGTCTGGAAAAAGGAAGTGTGTTATTCTCTGATTGGATACATTTCCTTTTTCTTTTCTGGTGATTGGTAGTATGATTTTCCTGCAATTGATGGCAGAATATGACTGAACTGTCCGTACTGTACCTGAAGCACAAAAGGAATTGTGATATTTGATAAATTAAATCAAAGACAAGGGGAAGATTAAGGGGGAAAGTGCTGTGGTTAGTGCTCCGTTAAAGCAGGCCTACACAATATGTAACCCTACAAACTATTTCCTGCGGCCTGCAAACCAGACCACAAAGGGGAGGGGTTTCTTCAGATCCCCTCCTTAAATTGGGTGTTCCCATTTTTTCAGGAGCCTTTCTGGGTGGTTCAGTGAACAATCCCAGGTAGTCTGGAGGCATTTCTGGCCCATCTGGGGTTTAAGCCCCCACATTTTGCCAAATTGTGCAGGTCTGCTTTAAAGGGAATATGTCATTAGAGAACATGCATAGAGACCTCACAAAGATTTCTCAGGAACCGGTATTAAGACTCGTTATTGCATCTGGGCATACCAGGTTTCCCACATAACACTCAAATGATCCAGAATCGGCCCTCTAAGCCAGTGAGATGCAAGACCTTGGTCAAGTATGAAGAAATCAACATATGCCCTCAGCTGTTGGTTAGCATGTCTTATAGGTCCTCAAGCCATTGATGGCTTTGTCCAGTGGCATAGTCCTTTGAAGGGTGGACTCATGTCTTTTTTTGTATTCACTGATGCAAGACCTGCTAGCTATGACTTTCCAAAGATAAAATACCTACAGGAATAAGGACCATGGATTGGGTGTAGGGACTTGGGTATTATCACTAGGTTACTAGGTCTAGACTTTGGTCCAATGTCTAGATTTACTCAAAGAGACCACCTAATAATTGGACCTTAATGACCATTATAATATGTCCATTTTGTAAATTGGCTCTCCCCAGAAGCAAGAAACCTGTCTCTTGTGACACCTGCTGGGGGTATCATCCCAGTAGGCCAATGTCTGACATATTAAAGAGCTTTAAAATATGGCTACACACAACTTTTCTTATATATCCTTTTTTCCAGATATTTTTGTCTGGCCTGTATGACCCCAACACTACCTGACTGTCTCCACAAAGAGAAGCATTTGCACCAAGAGCATGAAACCACTCTTATTGGGATCATAGCAACAGTCATCCTTAGCCGCTCTGTTTTCGGAACCTTAGAGTCCTTATGTTTTATGTGTATGCCAAAAAAGTTGCTGATATATACATCAAATGTATTTATAGCACTCTGTTCATCCAACAGATGCCAAAATAATGTCCTTCCGGCATCTGTCAGTCTGGTATATGTTGGTGTTATAACAAAACTGGTTGTAATGGACGACAAACAAAAGTTATAACAGAAATAAAGCCAACCAGCAGTCACATGCAAATAACATGAAGTGTGTATCAGAAACAAATGTACCAGTAGATGATGGAAAGAATAACAGACAACGACAAAGGCAGGGATGGAGATGGAAAGATAAACATTACTTGAAACAATTCACCAAATAATACAATAAATTAAAAAAATATATAAAATAAAAATAAATATAAAATAAATGTAAAAGAAGCAATACACCAAATAATACAATAAATAAAAAATATAAAATAAAAATAAATAAAATAAATATAAAAGGAGCAATACACCAAATACATGACCCTAATAACTAGCTTTCTTCAACTCTGTCCATAGCAATGGCCCAGATACAAGACCCCCTTTGCCCTATTTCACTTCTGACAATATCCCTACTAATGTCCCTTAGCTATGCTGACCCTAACCAAAACAGCACAGAACTACCAAACAGAACTCTGGAATAGAACACATTGAAAATCTGACACAGGGCAGAACAGAAACAACAGATAACTAACAACAAACAGGACTCTAAATAACGGTGAACAGAAAACTAGGCAAAACAGGACTGAATGCTAGAAACAGAATGTAAGTAGCTCACAAGACACAAGCTCTCAACTTAAGAGTATACTCTGCGCCAGCGTCCAGATAAAGCTGAGCTTTATAGAGGGCTATCAATTAACCATTCCCAATAATTGAGCTCACATATGCCTCCGGTCAGCAGATAGTCCTGAGGGTTGTTTGAGACAGTTGCTTAGTAACTGCCTTACCTAATCTGTCAAGCAGGAGAAGACAAAGGGAAGGAGGATTCTGGCCATTTGTAACAGGTGTGTACTAAGGCTGTACAACATACAACTACAAAAATAACGACCTAAATATATACCTCAGATCAATATAACAATATATCAAAAAACAATATAATCATTAATAATTCTGAATTTTTATTAGTGGGTTACTGTATATACTCAAGTATAAGCCGACCCGAATGTAAACCGAGGCACCTAATTTTACCACAAAAAACTGGGAAAACTTATTATCTCGGGTATAAGCCCAGGGTGGGAAATGCAGCAAGTGATGCTCCTTCATTAACCAGGACAGACAGCCATAGCAATGAGCAGCAACTAGAGGACTTGGTGCCACCATGTATGAAATGATTTTCCCCAGTAATTAGCTAAGTAGGGCTGTCCCCAGCAATAAGCCACATTACATACACACACACACAGCTCGGCTACATGCACATTAAACACATAAGGCTCTGCTGCACACACATTACACACCGCCCTGCTGCAGGCATAAAGAACACACACAAACACAACTCTGCTTCAGCTCATCCAGCAGTGATCACAACCAGTACAGCAGAATTCTGCATGCACTGAATAGCATCACATGACTCCTCTCCATTTGACATCATCACAGGTCCTGTAAGAGCCAGCACTTTCAGGTGAGGTGAGTTGTACTTTGGATACATAGAACTGGTATAACAGACACACTCGAGTATAAACAGAGGGAGGCTTTTTCAGGATAAAAAATGTGCTGAAAAAGTTGGCTTATACTCGAGTATGTATGGTATTAAAGGAAAACATCAAAAACATTTAAAACACGGTCATAAAATATGGGGAAGGTACATGTACTAACATGGGTATTATGATCCACTGTAAGGGGTGATAAATAATTAATACCACATACTAGTATAATAAATAATTAAGTTAATTTGAATAATATTAGTGTCCATAGTTCAATATAGTCACACTGAAAAATTAGGATCAATAATGTAGTAAAGTGCATAAAGATATATTCATAAAACCGTGCCACCCAGAATTTTTTTTAAACACAATATATTATTGCACAAAATTTTCAAAAACTGCAATAGTGCAAGTGCAAAGAAGGACCATATGTAATATTTGTAAATATACAATCAGTTCTCTCAACATCAATCATAAACATAAAGAAATAGTTGAAGTAAAAAATCAATAATGCATGATAATTTTACCCAAGTAGTGTGTAAGATATTCCCTGTGCGCGTTTCACGCAATAGTTTTTTGCAGGGGAATGCATATTTTATCATCGTGTTTTATTAACTGTTTTTGATATTTTCCTTTAGTAACTTACTAATAAAAATTATGAATTATTAATCTATTCTAACTGTTCAATGGCCCATGAGCTAGAACATAAAGGGACAGGGATTGTTCAACGCCCACCCCAAAATGGACAGTCTTACTTAGTCCAGGGGCGTTTGAAGGCCAGGAAGCGAGCCTTAACGTGAAGAAGAGTAGGCTATGTTAATTTTAGCACCCAGCAGTTTGCAATAGAGAATATTGTATCAGACTGTGTTTTTCCCATGCAGAGACATCCTGTAAAATATACTGCATGGCATATGGATTGTTAACATAGGAGACTATGGGTGACGTATTCCACTTCATGCCTATGCTGTGACATATGTTGAAGCCTTCCTTCTCGGGTAAATGTTGGAAAGTCCTCCAATATGAAAGAGCCAGAATTTACATGTCAGAAGCAAACAATCTTACATTTGGGGTTGTACCTTTAATGGTCTTCACGACAAGTCCTTGAGATGGGCAATGAAGAGTTGATGACTTGCGAGTCCTTCTCCTTTACGCTCTTCCCGTCGGTTGTTTTGTTGCTAATGGTGAATTGAAGAAAACACTAAGAACAATATAAGTCTGACAAGTGGACTGTGCAGAACCGACACTGATAGCTAAGCTATTGATCACCTCTCGAGCTGCCTTGAAATGAAAGCAGAAGAAAAATTCTTCTTTGACGTGATTTGGACCTTCGCCCGTAGTTGCAGTTTTTTTTAAATTTATGGCCAAGTAATTCCGTCTTCATTTTGAAGAGGAAAAGAATCCAGATCTGACAGCGTAGAGAAGTACAAGGCGATAAAAACCAACTGAAAAATCATTCGCCTCCTGTTTAGGAAATTTAAGGGAAGCTTTTTATAGAAAGGTCTTAAATGTGCATCACAAAGCTTTAGGATTTACCTGTTGGATCAGAAGATCTGGGCCTAGAGGCAGCCCTGGGGCAAGGGCACTCGCTGAAATGAATATTGACCTGTGGAGATGAGGGGGGGTTGGAGACCATAACGAAACACCACTGCTGGTTGAACTTTTTTTTTCTGGCTTTGACTCTTCGGAACAGAGAATATGGCAGAACAGGTGAATTAAACTATAAATTTGGAAATATCTATGTCTGTCTCCAAAAGGGGACTAGTGCACTGTGTGCATAATTATTAGGCCAGTGAGTATTTTGACCACGTCATCAATTTTATGTAGACTTTCCAACATCAAGCTGCATAAACTTGAATGCTTATTGGATTGAAACAAATCAAGTGATGTTATGTGGGTTGCAGAATTATTAGGCAGATTGTTTTCCTTTGGCAAAATGGGCCATAAAAGAGATTTAATGGACTCTTAGAAGGCAAAAATTCTAAAGTATTTGGAAGAAAAGCAGCACTCTTGAAATTGCTAAAATTTTGGGGCATGGTCACATGAGACATGGCCAAAGTGAAGAAGAACCCCGACCACCACTGAACAAGATAGAGAAGTACAAGGTATTCAGTGCTGAGAGACATGACCAAAGTAAGAAAGAACCCGACCACCACTGAACAAAACAGAGAAGTACAACGGACGACATGTCTGAAATTTGGCGTCGCCACATTTAATTAGTGTAAAGTGTGGCTGAAAGTACGATCCTTTCAGAATTCTGACATCTGGTTTACCTTGCGTAGTAAAGTTAATGCGCCTAAAAAGGTGCATTGCGCAATCAAGGTGCACAGCGTATCATTGCTACTATATGTAATGCGCCTTTTTAGACGCATTACAGTGTGTCATGTGCGGCGTATAGTGCGCCTAGTTTTATTATATTACAGTTCATTTATATTGAGAGTATGGCGTCAAAAGTTTTTGTTGCGCAAAATACACCAAAACTATGGCGCATTCGTATTGGGATATGTCGCCCCATGTGTTTAGTGCTGAGAGACATGTCCATGGTAAGAAAGAAGCCCGACGACCATTGAAAAAGACAGAGAAGTACACATTGTTCAGTGCTGAGAGACATGGCCAGGGTAAGGAAGAACCTGACCGTAAGCTATGGACTGGTATTAGTAGTAAAGATGAGCTAGTAGGACCTATTCAGGTTAAAGATGGACTCAAAATCAGTCCCAAAATCTACTGCCGATTTTTAAAGCAGGCACTTTTTTCAAGTAATGGTACAGGAAAAACTCCACATCTTTCAAGAAAACCATAATTTTTATGCAGGACAATACTCCATCACCTGCATCGTAGCACTCCCCTGCATGGCTAGCCAGTAAAGGCCTTGAAGATGAAAGAATAAAGACATGGCCCCTTTCTCACTTGACCGAAACCATATGGAGAACTTGTGGGCCCTTAAAGGGGTTGTCTCGCTACAATGATTGGGTTTTAATTAAAAGATCTTTAAAAAACAAGCAGCTTTGCAGTATATGTTCATTACAAATGTCCTACTGATTTTGAGTTATCCCTGGTAGTAGGAGTGCATCAGCTCCTCAAATCACTATAGCCACGGACCTGTTGATTTTTCTCTCACTGGTTGTCAGTGCTGGTGATGTCAGCAGCTTCTCAATACAGGTCGGAGCACATAGCCCCTCCCGCACAGTATGAGGTCACTTGTGATGCTTCTGTAGGGGAGGGGGGGAGGGCTCTGGCTTATGTGTCCTGTGCTGCCTGGATTAACCCTGTGTGTGCTTGCTCCCTCCTGCTCTCTACACAGATTGAGGAGAGCAGAGGTGAGGCTGATCTGTAGTCAGTAGATGTGACAGCAGTGAAGTGTGTTACTATAATCATGATGTGTCTGTGGAGCTTTGACTATACTAACAGAACAGATCAGGGGGACATGTGAACGGTTCATATCCCTCCCTGCTCTGCTGTATTAGTGACACATCGTGATTATAGTAACACACTTCACAGCTGCCCTGTGTCCTGATGGGAGGACAGTGTTTGTGTTTGTTGTTGCTTGAGATGTGGAGATTTGTATGCTAAGCAAGGGGTATAGGAACCTTTACATCCCCCCTGCTCTGTTATTAGCATACACAGCTTCACAGACCTCTGGCTCCATAGCCACGCAAAGATCAGCCCTCTCCCTGCTGTCTCCTGAATCTGTGGAGAGGAGCAGAAAGAGCTCGGCCACAGCAGCCGCAGAGTGCAGCCGATCCAGCAGTGAGCAGCAGATCTAGGCAGGCACATACAGGGTTAACTCTGGCAGCAATCCCCCTCGCCCAGTGGAGGAGGAGAGCTGTCTGTGTGCTGTGGGAGGAGGAAGGGGAGGAGAAGAGGCAGACAAGAAGCACGCCCCTGAATTAAAAAATCCTATGCTGCCAGACACACTGAGGTAGGCTGAAAGCCTGTAGTGAGACAACTCCTTTAAGTTTTGAATTGTTTCTTTATTATTCGCACTTTAATAGATAGGAAATAAACAAGTAAGATTGGAAAATGTCGTTGCCTAATAATTCTACACACAAAGATATTCTCCAAAGAAAACCAAAACTCCACTTTTACTTTCTTAAAGGGGTTTTGCCACGATCTAATGTTGACGTGGGATCCTCCAAAATGGGTATTTAATTACTTTTCTAAATATATGTGATTAAAAAAAGTGTAGCCTGTGAGAGCTGCAGCATTGCTTAGATGCCCTTAGCTTCCTGACTGTTTACATTAGCTATGACCGGGACAGGAGCTGATCTGGCCGCGCTTGCGTTGTTTGCACTTCTTATCTGATGGCAGGGCGCATATAGGAGCTTGGAACGGAGGGAGAGAACAAAGCCTGTGTCTGCTGCATAGAGAATCTGCTGTTTGTAATGTAACTATCTGAAAAACATGCAGACACTCCCTGCTCAGCTCTTCTCCCCCCCCCCCCGCAAGCTGCCTGGTTGGATCTTATATTCTCACCTGAGCAGATAAGAGGGAGAACACAAAACCTGTAGAGCTTGAGCACAATACAGTTATCCCCTGCGGTTTAGCCAAACAATGTTTGCTCGACTACAGACTGAATATCAGCCTCAGGAGTGCACATGGGAGGTGGAGCGATGACATCATGGAGGAGGCACTTGTTTTTTTAAACACAGAAACGCAACACCCCTTTTTTCAAGACTCAAGAGGACAGTTCAGCCTGTTAGGTGAGGAACTCACTTCTTGCCAAAACCCCTTTAAGTGTTCAGGTCGAAGGTTTCTTAACGTTTTGTATAGACCGACAGCACTGTAGTTGTTCAGTAACGGAATTAATCGTGAAAAATACAACTCGCCTTATTGTTGTACACACCGTGTGAAGAGAGACATCCGTTCTACGGCAGCCCCCCGGTGGGATGGAAGTCTTCCTCTCCATCCACACACAGTCTCCTCTTGCTGCTTACCGAGCTGACGCACTGGTCGTACTTTCCTTTGTTATAGATAAGTGACTCCACCAACCTCCATCATCGACCTCTACCGTCGGTGGCTATAGATGAGCTGTGTTTCTCTTGCTCCGCGTGCCTACACTCGTCACATCCCCCCGTCAGGCTTTTCTCCCACCCTCCCATTCCTCCTCCAGGCTGTAGCTGGGCAGTCAAGCAGCAGCTGCTGTTCTAGAGAATGATATGTCCTCAACTACCTTATACGCCTAGGAGTAGACCAACCATATTTGAG
Organism: Phyllomedusa bahiana; assembly: GCA_025379985.1. Classification (NCBI taxonomy): domain Eukaryota; kingdom Metazoa; phylum Chordata; class Amphibia; order Anura; family Hylidae; genus Phyllomedusa; species Phyllomedusa bahiana. The sequence continues at coordinate 34,368 of JAODAL010005529.1, read as the reverse complement.
GCTATTTGTTGCGACCGACTGTAGTAAGATGTGCCTGATAAGTAAACAGGCGCGTGTCTTTTAAGAAGTTTGTAACACAAATTTGCAGGTAAAACTGGTGCGATTGACAAAATAATGTAATTCTTGGCCACTGTGTGTGCGGGCTTCTGTCCACATGCAGTATCTGCAGGGTGGCACCTTACCCTAAATCTGGATCCAAGATGGCGGGAGTTCAACTGACACCATACACCACAGGGGATATAGGTATAATCTTGCTGGGCGTATATGGGTTGTGACACCATTAACTGGCCTTAAAGGGATTTTCTCACGACAGTGATTTAGCTTTTAACATGTAGGGACAGATAATTGAAGACTTTTTTTTTAAATACATTGCTCTGTTGATTTTTCTTTGGTCAGGAGATGATGAAGAATTGATCTCATCTTAGAGCACACACGTTTCTGGTTAGGACCATCTCTCCCCACCTCCCCCCACTCTCTCTTATCTCTCACTACTCCAAGCTGCTGGCAATCATTCACGCCAACCATGGTGTCACCTCCTGCAGAGTCTTATCTCTAGTAACAGATTTTGAAAGCTTGTATATTCCTCCTAAGAGTAGGAGGATCCTAGGACTGCAAAAGAAAAAGCGCAGGATCGGGTCCACTGGAATAAAACACAAGAGTACAATCCAAAGTAAGGTGCTCACCTTTTTTGCGCTGTACAAGGATACGGTACAGCGCGCTTTGAATTTGCAATGATTGTACGATGTGCTGGAGAGAAGCTGCTCCGGTCTTTCTCCCGCCGCTGGAACCACGAGGGACGCCGCGGGTGTATGATTAATGAAAGATCGCTGAGAGACACCTGGAGATTTTGAAAGCTTCTCATTTAGCTAAGTAAACACCTTTTAGAGCCTTGCATCCAACGTACTACACTTTATCGATCTCTTGCATTTGCTCTCCTTGTACACGGAATAGCAAGGAACAGCAGAGCTGATGTGTCAGTTACTGCTATAGACCCACCCACAGCCTGAACAGCATGCAGCTGTGAAACTGCTTGGTGAGAAAACCCCTTTAAGCAGGAGAAATTTGGAGTTCGATTCAGTGAGCTTGATGGCATTGTACAAATGTTATACACATGCTATGGGCATTTGCCATATGGAGATATGGGCAGGATGAAGATTTTCAAATCCATTAGTCGTGTTGGACTTCACCTGGTTGTCAGCAGAAACTGCTTGTGTAAGTCACTGTTGGTCATTTTCTCTTTTGTGATAGTACGTTGTCAAATTTGGACAATCTCTACCTCCTGGAAGGGTTCCTTGACAATAAGCTGATTACAATGTGTCCGCCTGATGGGAATCCCCAGAAATCAGCTGTAATCGGTGGGGGAAACTTGCCAGTAAGTGTTTAGCTTCCATGCAGCGCCTCCACAGGGGAAATTGAGCATTACACAGTGCTCATACTATGCTGGAGTACTGCAGGAAAGGACAGGTCCTCCAGAATGAAAACTTGAATTTCTGCTGAAGATTTCTACTCTACAGTATTCGCTTCTGATTTGAACAAAGTAGCTATCCCGCATTATTCCTGCTGGATGCATCCATTCTTTTTTGCGCACCACGGACTTGAAATCTGTGCTGGGGAACATCTCTGCTGTAGTTTACAGAGTGGCCATTAAGATGAGTGGCAGGCTGTTTACATAAGGATGTTAACGTGAAATCCACGTTAAATTCCTTGTTAAAGGGGTTTTCCCACCAAGTAAAATAGATGTGGGAAGCTTGAAAATTAAATGATTAAACATTTTCTTTATTATTAAAAATTCTCTTAACATTTTTGTTTTAGCTGCTCCCTTAGTGATCCATAGTGTACAGCTCATCCCTAGGGGATACGACCAGTGATGAGAGCTCCCCAGTCCTGGCCGAACATGCTCAGACATCACTTCTCTTCCCAGGCAGCTACTGTCAGTCTCTTCTCTGCTTAGTAATCACACACACTGACCGCTGAGTGACTGTTCAACCCCAGGTGCTATATTCTACTCCCTGTTCTTTGTACTTCTTAGTAATTAGTCAATCGGGCATGTGCTTTGAGGGGGAAAAAAAATCCACATGTTTTGGTTCCTGCAGGGATTTGAACCTAGGACCCCTAAGCTGGAAGACAGAAATGCTAACCACTCAGCTACATTGTAGCTACTTATAGCACTTAAATCTTAGGTTACTTGACTCGGGAGTTAGCATACTGTAGGGAAAGGTATGTTGATATCAAGCCTGTAGGGCAGTGTTTCTCAACTCCAGTCCTCAGGACCCACCAACAGGTCATGTTTTCAGGATCTCCCACAGACTGCAATGAAATCACCTGTGCAGAATGCACTGATAATAATTAAATCTCCTGTGCAATGCTAAGGAAAGCCAGAAAACATGACCTGTTGGTGGGTCTCGAGGACTGGAGTTGAGAAACACTGCTGTAGGGTTACATGCTATGCAGTTCAAGCAAATTATACACGCCCCTTTTTGAAGACACTGATAGCTGGAGAACGAGCAGGACATGAAATGCTTTCACGGTAAAACCCCTTTTAAACATTCTTGCCAACTTTTAAAACTGCACATTAGGGAGATTTTAAGCTGTGTCTCCCCAAATATTTGCCACACCCAGGCCACATGCTCTTTATATGAAGCCACACATCAACCTTCTTTAACTATTTAAAAAAACATAGATCCAAGGTTGATCCGACGTAGTCCAACGAATCCAAAGTAGTCCAAATGGGAAACCTGTAAATAGACATATTAATTATATACAAATATATAGACTGGGGAGCCTATTTAGCATGCAGGGAAGATGGATGACCCCCACCGCCCGCAGGTAACACCCAGCTTTCCATTATAGGAAAACTGGATGCCACCTTTGGGGTATGGATAGGCTTTTTTGCTATGGACAACCACCAGAATCATGTCGCAGAAGACAGGGATCAAGAGATAACCTCTTCCCCCTGTGGCCTGTCTCCTGCCCTCTGTGACTGCCAGACCACAGGGGGCAGGAGACAGGAGCAAAGGGCAAGAAACAAGGGGGCAACTTCGGAAGCCTGTCTCCTGCAGCCTGTTTTTGGAGGAGGCAAAAGACAGGCCACAAGGGGCAGGGACAAGCCAAGGGAGTAGGAGAAAGGCTGCAGGGTTCTCCTTCCTTCCTCCTGCTGCAGGAGATGGGCTGAAGGGGACAATTCCTGCAGCCTGTCTCCTGATGCAGGAGGAAGGAAAGAGGCTGGAGCCTGATGATGATGCCAGAAGCAGGACAGGAGCGGTAAGAGGGTAAGTGCACTACTTACCAGGGTGACGTCCTCCCAGGCAGCATGCAGATCCTGAAAAGGCCGTGCACACTGCCCAGCTAGACTTTTATAGTGTAGCCCTGCAGTGGATTTGGAGCAGCATCCTTTGACCCTACTCCAATGCTGCTTTTCTGAAGAACTCCCACAGCCTTTTGGCTTCAGGAGGTTTTGCTGACCCTTCCGGGGAGGGTGGGAGAGGGGAGGCGGGAGGATATGGTGAGGGAGGAGGGGAAGGAGGGGACCCCCATTTGCAGGACCCTCCTGCCCAATCCAGGAGGGCTGACAAGTATTGCTTTGGAATCCATGGTGTTAAATTACCTTTTTAAACTACAAAAAAATATATTAATTCAACAAACTAAAAAATGTAGACTTTTTGTTGTTTTTTTTTTTTAACCTAACATTTTTTACATTGACTCTCTTTGTGCACGCTAGAAATGTTAGAGGTTGCCAGTATTGATCCGAGGCCATGTACGTGGTGAGAATTTGTCGAGGCTTTATTCAGCTGTGAAATGCACTATTCAGCTAAATTACTTTTGTTCATACGGCACCAGGCTTGTTACCGGAGAATTGCTAATGCTCGTCGACTGTTTTCCCGTTGCGTTTTTCAGCTAAAAGTCGAATTTTTCTCCCTCTTTCTTCACATTCCAAGACACGGCTCTGACATTCCACAGTACAGGTGAAGGTGCTCTCCAATTACAATAAATTCTCCGGCTCAGATTAATATTTCACGATAATGCAGAATGTCTTTACCAGAAGCTTTGAAGCACTTGTATGCCTCATTGTGCTAGATTTCGGCTTGCATTTTCCCAGATCAAGGTGAGGATGTCGTTCCTAGACAAGACTCTTGTATAATATGTCATTTCTGATAAAGGTTTCAAAGGCATATGAGTGTGTTACAGATGTCATGGGTTTTTATTATCATAGTTTTCATTTCCTTAATACTTTTTTTTTTCACTCTCTTTTTTTGAATTGTCTATTTTTCACGTTTTTCATTATGCCTGGGTATTTCACAGTGGAAGTTAATCTGAATCACATCCTTTGTGCATTGTAAAGTGTTATAAATACAGTGGATCATCATAGTCATTTGCAGAGAAAATATAGACAGTCAAGTCACATTATTATGATCACCAGCTAATATTCAGTATGCAGAATGGACAGCAGCTAGACAGGCTGGGAGTGACTCAGTAAGGTCCTGGTAGGTTGTCACGGGTGTCTGGAGCCAACTGCATCCCACATCTGCTGGAGGGGCCAATAGAGCCAACACCCCCATCCATGGGCCCCACAGTTGCTGGAGGGTCCATAGAGCCAACACCACCATCCAGGGGCTCCCACAGCTGCTGGAGGATCCATAGAGCCAACACCACCATCCAGGGGCTCCACAGCTGCTAGAGGGTCCATAGAACCAACACCACCATCCAGAGGCCCCACAGCTGCTGGAGGGTCCATAGAACCAACACCACCATCCAGGGGCTCCCACAGCTGCTGGAGGGTCCATAGAGCCAACACCACCATCCAGGGGCCCCACAGCTGCTGGAGGGTCCATAGGGCCAACACCACCACCCACAGACTCCCACAGCTGCTGGAGGGTCCATAGAGCCAACACCACCATCCAGGGGCTCCCACAGCTGCTGGAGGGTCCATAGAGCCAACACCACCATCCAGGGGCTCCCACAGCTGCTGGAGGGTCCATAGAGCCAACACCACCATCCTGGGCCCCACAGCTGCTGGAGGGTCCATAGAGCCAACACCACCATCCACAGACTCCCACAGCTGCTGGAGGGTCCATAGAGCGAACACCACCATCCAGGGCTCCCAACAGCTGCTGGAGGGTCCATAGAGCCAACACCACCATCCAGGGGCTCCCACAGCTGCTGGAGGGTCCATAGAGCCAACACCACCATCCAGGGGCTCTCACAGATGCTGGAGGAGCCATAGAGCCAACACCACCATCCAGGGGCTCCCACAGCTGCTGGAGGGACCATAGAGCCAACACCACCATCCCGGCGTTCCACAGCTGCTGGAGGGTCCATAGAGCCAACACCACCATCCAGGGGACCCACAGCTGCTGGAGGGGCCATAGAGCCAACACCACCATCCAGGGGGGACACAGCTGCTGGAGGGTCCATAGAGCCAACACCACCATCCAGGGGTCCCACAGCTGGTGGAGGGGCCATAGAGCCAACACCTCCATCCATTGGGGACACAGCTGCTGGAGGGTCCATAGAGCCAACACCACCATCCAGGGGCTCCCACAGCTGTTCAATTGGGGGGCAATAATAGTACTTGGAAGTCTTGGTCCTGCTCATCCAAACAATGTCAGACATTTCTAGCTGTGTGACGTCACATTGTCTTGCTGGAAGAAACCATCCACACCCATACATTCAGAATGTATGGGTGTAGGTGATCTGCAAGAATGTATTTATAGCCACATTGGTTGAGAGTACCTTTAACATGGATGAGTGGCCCAGAGAATGCTTCAAAAACATTAACCAGACCATTGATCTGCAAAGTGGGGCTCTTCAGCTGTTGGGAAACTACAACTCCCATCATGCATTTATATAAACTGTATCAGTGGGCATGATGGGAGTTGTAGTTTCCCAACAGCCGGAGAGCCGCACTTTGCAGACCGCTGCCACCACCAACTTGTGTTCTTCCAGCGATGGTTGCAGGGTATTGGTTCTCTAAAGTTTCTCACCAGACATACCAATATCCATTTGTTTGGTAAAGCATCATCTAAAGACCAGTTCCATTACTGCTATAAAATATTAAAGCCTTTCCTGATGATGCAACTTGGTTAGGAGAGGTGCAGTGAGCCCCATACACAGTAGGGCTTACCGAACCGTTGTATAAGACACGTGTGTGGTAGCCCCCTGGTTCATTTTGGAGGTGAGCTGCTCCACTGTAACGTGTTGGTCTGTATCAGCGCACTGTAGTAGCTGAAGTTCACCTCTTGGCATATGGTGCTCCACAGTTTCCACATTCCTAATTCACAATGTCACCATGTGTCCTCTCACAATACTGTCAATACAGCAGCCACCAACAGTTCACTAACTACACAGCTTCAGAAATACCTCTACCCATGTCCTGAAAGCCAATAGTCATCCCTCTTTGCAACTCTGATAAATCACCCATTTTACCCATGAATGCAACAAGAGATATATGTGCAGACAGCCTATCACACACCATATACACCCACCAAGCCAGCGCACCACACAGGACTTCCTTCAAGAGCTACATGGACATGGAAAGTAGTAAGTGGTCATAATAATGGGAATCCCCTGTATCTATATTATAGCAGATTTGTGTTCTACATTCTAATACATGTATCCGGCTTTCTGGCTTTGAAAAGGTTTCCAATAGACCCAGTTGCACAGAACACTCATTGGGAATATTGATTTAAAGGGATTTTGTCACAATGTAATGTTGACGTGGGATCCTCCAAAATGGGTATTTTATCACTTTTCTAAATATATGTGATTACAAAAGGTGAAGCCTGTGAGAGCTACAGCATTGCTCAGTCCCCCTTAGTTTCCTGACCGTTTACATTAGACACGACCAGGACACTGACAGGAGCTGATCTGGCCGTGCTTGCGTGTTTGCACTTCTTATCTGATGACAGGGAACATGAAAGAGCTTGCAAGGGCTGGGGAGAAAGTGCAGTGTATGAGTCTGTCTGCTGTATAGAGAATTTACTGGTTGTAATGTAATTATTTGAGTAAACTTTACAGACGCTCCCTGTTTCCTCGCTCTCTGCTCACCCCCCCTTCCTCTCCCCCGTGACTCAGCATGCTTTGTTTATCTTCTCTCCTGAGCAGATAAGAGGTAAGGAACTCACTTTGTGGCAAAACCCCTTTAAGCTCAGCATACACAGCCAGGTGTCTTGCCAATACTCAGTGTCCGTGAGCTGTTGCACAGGCAACAGAATTATGTTTTGCTTGCAGCAAATCAAATGCAGATTATTCCACTTTTCTAATAGAAAAGAGATTGCTGAATTTCTTTAGTTGTTGTGTCCCATCGTCAGATGAGGGGGAAATATTACCCAAGTATTATCTGCTTTAGCACAGATTTTTTAAATCTAAATATTGTGATCCCCACATGCTCCAAACATTTAAGGTGATTTGCGTCTCCAATTTTCCCAAGACAATGTAGTACTTTTCAGGAAATCAATCCATCTTTGCCAAGATCCCTAATGCAGCTTATCCTCTGCTCATCCCCTGCCCACCGGCAGCCAGGACTTGGTAATAGCTGATCATTCAACAGTGTGTGTCACAGCTCTGTGATATATGTTATAGAAAGGACGAGCTCTGTGATAGTATAGGTTATATGAACAGGTGTGACTGAGCTCTGTGATATATAGGTTATATGATAGAGGGAGAGGAGCTTTGTGATATATAGGGTTATATGATAGAGGTAGAGAAGCTGAGCTCTGTGATATATAGGGTTATATGATAGAGGGAGAGGAGCTGAGCTCTGTGATATATAGGGTTATATGATAGAGGAGAGAAGCTGAGCTCTGTGATATATAGGGTTATATGATAGAGGAGAGAAGCTGAGCTCTGTGATATATAGGGTTATATGATAGAGGGAGAGAAGCTGAGCTCTGTGATATATTAGGTTATATGATAGAGGAGAGAAGCTGAGCTCTGTGATATATAGGGTTATATGATAGAGGAGAGAAGCTGAGCTCTGTGATATTAGTTATATGATAAGGAGAGAAGCTGAGCCTGTGATATATAGGGTTATATGATAGAGGAGAGAAGCTGAGCTCTGTGATATATAGGTATATGATAGATGAAGAAGTGAGCTCTGTGATTATAGGTAATGATAGAGAGAAAGCTGAGCTCTGTGATATATAGGGTTATATGATAGAGGAGAGAAGCTGAGCTCTGTGATATATAGGTTTATATGATTTTAGCAGGATTTCTGAGTGGAAAAAACAGAGAAATCTGAAAAGATTCCTCAAAGAAAAGGTGAAAGTCCTTACCTCACCTTTGTCAGTCAATAAATGTAGGCCAGCTTTCTTTGTTTCTCTGCTGCTCCTGCTGGATATGTATGAATACATTGACAATTGTGTAGGGCCTGTCCCTGCACAGTCTTTCCCTGTCCAATCTTTACTATCGGTGTCAAACTGTGAAGGGGCACTATCTACTGACAAGGATAATGTGCATGTGTCAGGTTTCGAGTGTGTCCAGTAGTGTTGTGCATTGGATTTTAAGTTCAGCGCAATTTATTACCGGAGTCCTTTTAGAATAGGAGTCCTGGCCACGTACGATGAATAATACACCTCGTTTGGCCAGTCTGATTGGCAGGTCATGGATTGGTTCCTAAATATGTCGACATTCTGGCAAAATATGAGACGCTTCGGTTAAAGCCAAATCCGATACGATCGTATTGTACGAGCGGGGAGAGGAGGCATAATCCATAGTTCTCTATGAGAACTTTGGATTACCGTAATTTCGGCTCGTATTAGAGCGCAACTATGCGGCGAAATGTGTGCTGAAATTTGCCCATGTGAACATACCCTAAAGGTTAGTTATATTTGCTATAGTGTTGGTTTTGAATTGAAGCCCTTATGATGTCTTTTTCCGTCCATCATCTGCTTTACTTTCCATCCACTTAATCATCTTAGCGTGAGTAAATCTAATTTTTTTAGTTGATACCGTCTTCATCTAATTATTGCATGCATCCGGTGGTTGACTGTCCTCTTTACTTCTCTTGTAGTCCTGAGTCCACCAGCGTTATTACAGCAAGGCATAGTTATTTTTGCATAGGGAACACAATTATTTACTAAAAGAGACACATCAGTTGAGTTAAGTGGTCCTCTTTTAATGGCCCTGGATATTTAATACTGTGTATTGGGGTCAGTTATTGCTGAGGGATATTTATTAGGTACAGAATAAAGGTGGTGTCTTGTGTCAGAGACAGCAATAGAGCTATGTCTAGGGAAAGATTAAGGGAAAGTTAGTTATGGTCAGTTTTCATCGCTATATATATATATATATATAATATATATAAAATATATATATATATTATTATATATATACTATATATATATATATAATTATTTTAAAGTATCTTTATTCAAACTGCACATGAAAATATTACATCATAATAAATTAAATGAATACATCAATAGCAGGTGATTACAATCTATATTCTTAAAGCCATTATCATGCCACTCTCCACTGTTTTTCCTGCCATCATCTGATTTGCTTTCCATCCGCTCGATCATCTTTTTAGGTGATAAGCTCTTTACATAATTATTACATGCAGCTGCTGGTTGACTACCCTCTCTAGGGGGCTTTCACATGGAGCGTTTTTTGGTGCCTTTTTGATGCATTTGTTTGTTTTTTTTTGCAGAAATACATACCAGTTTATTATGTTCCTTTTTTGCAAAAAAAAAAAAAAGTGCCACAAATACACACCAAAAAATGCTCCATGTGAAAGCACACTTAGTTATCTTGTAGTCCTGAGTCCACTATCGTCATTACAGCAATGCAGAGCTATTTTTGCATAGGGAACACGATTACTTACTACATGAGACACATTGGGAAAGCCAAATGATCCTCTTTTAGTGGCCGTGGATTTGTAATAACTTTGTATTAGGGTCAGTTGTTGCTGAGGGATATTTATTAGGGACAGAATGGGGGGTTGGTGTCAGTGACGGCAATAGAGCTATGGCTAGGGAAAGATTCAGGGAAAGTTAGTTATGGTCAGTTTTCATTGCTATATTCCCAACCCCTTAAGAACCTTGCATTTTTTTTTTTGTCGACACGTTCGTTTTTCCCTCCTCACCTTCCCAGAGCCATAACTTTTTTATTTTTCCACCTACATAGACCTATAAGGGCTTTTATTTTGCGGGGCAAGATGTACTTTCTAATGGTTTTATTCACTATTCACTACTATAATGGTTTTATTCACTACTATAGAATATACTGGGAAACCGCAAAAAAATTCCAAGTTGGACAAATTTTGAAAAAAAACTTACTTTCGTCATGTTTTCGGGTTTTTTTGCTTTTACAGTGTTCAATCTTTGGTAAATATAATGTGTTATCTGTATTCTACAGGTTGATACGCATCCGCCAATGCCCAACATGTAGGGTTTCCATTATGTTTTGGTGGCGTAAAAAAATTCCAAACATTTTCTATTTTTGAAATTTGTGCTGCCATTTTGTGCGACCAATAACTTACTTACGCCTACAGACGGCTGAAGTGTACTTTTTATTGCTAGCAGTCTGGAATGCATGCAACTTTTTTGATCACTTTTATTCAAATTTTTATGCAACTTAAAATGTCCAAAAAACGCAATTTTGGCATTTGGAATTGTTTTGATTCTACGGTTTTCAGCGTACGGGATAAATGATGTTATATTTTTATAGATCGGACTTTTTCGGACGCGGCGATACCAAATATGTGTACCTTTTTTATTATATTATTGTTTTTATTTGTAAAATGGGGAAAAGGGGGTGATTTGAACTTTTAATACTTTTTTTGTACTTTAAAACTTTATTTTTTTAACTTTATCATTGAGACCCCTAGGGCACTTCACCACTAGGGGGCACGATCGTTAATACAGCCTAATGCATTGCTGTACCAAGATGGCGGTTTCCCCACTTCCTGCCTGGGGCCGGAAGTGGGGCAAACGAGAACATGGCAGCGATGGAGGCCTTCACAAGGCTTCCCGCTGCCATGTCCTGGCATCTTGGGGACTCTGATCAGAGTGAAGAACGATGCGCGGCAACGGTTTTTCATTAATTTAGATGTCACGGCCATGTTTCCTCCCCCCGCACTGTAACCGCCGGGCATTAGCTACAATTAGCCGCTAAAACCCGGCGGCTGTGTGGAGGGAGGACGGGTTCACGGAGCGATCCCGCCGCAAAGCCCCTTAGCGACCCTGGGACGTACTCATTCGTCCTTAAGGGGTTAAAGCCATTATCGTGTCACTCTCAACGTGTTTTTTGTTCTTCTTTGCCTTCATCTGATTTGCTTTCCATCCACTCGATCATCTTACGGTCGTCAATCTAATTTTTTTAGGTGATAAACTCTTTGCATAATTATTGCATGCAGCTGCTGGTTGACTATTCTCTTTAGGGTGCTTTCGCATGGAGCGTTTTTTGATTTTTTTTTTTGTGGAATAGCACTTCTTTTCATTTTTTCTAAAAAATTTCAAAAACTGCGTCACAAATGCACCAAAAAATGCTCTGTGTGAAAGCACCCTTAGTTATCTTGTAGTCCAGAGTCCACCATCGTCGTTACAGCAATGCAGAGGTATTTTTGCATAGGGAACATGATTATTTACAACAAGAGACATATTGGGAAAGCCAAATGATCCTCTTTTAGTGGCCCTGGATTTGTAATAACTGTGTATTATGGTCAGTTGTTGCTGAGGGATATTTATTAGGGACAGAATGGGGGAGTTGGTGTCAGTGACGGCAATAAAGCTATGTCTAGGGAAAGATTCACGGAAAGTTACTTATGGTCAGTTTTCATTGCTATATTCTTAAAGCCATTATCGTGTCACTCTCAACTATTTTTCCCGCCATCATCTGATTTGCTTTCCATCTACTCGATCATCTTATGGTGAGTCAATCTAATTTTTTTAGGTGATAAAGTCTTTGCATAATTATTGCATGCAGCTGCTGGTTGATTACCCTCTTTAGGCCTCGTTCACACGGCTTATTTGGGCACGGATTGGCGGCATACTCCGCGCCGGATTTGCGCTTCAGTACGGCGCCAATCCGTCCCTGTCATTACGGTAATCCACTGCTCTCATAGAGAACAGTGGGTTCCGTCGCTCCTCCCCGCTCGGCGAATCCGTCGGGCGGGGAGAAACTGACATGCACATTATTTACGGCACGGACGCGCCGTAAACAATGCATTGTCTATGGGGCCGGGAGCGGCGCCCCCGCTGCGCTCCAGCCCCGCCCCTGTTCCGCCCCTTATTCACGGCGGATTTGTGAGCTCAATACGGCTCACAAATCCGTCGGGAATAAGCCGTGTGAACACGGCCTTAGAGGACTTTCACATGATGCGGTTTTTTTTTGTGGAAATACAAAGCAATTCTGTTTATTTTTGCAAAAAAAGTGCAAAAACTGCGTCAAAAATGCACCAAAAAGTGTGAAAGCACCCTTAGTTCTTTGTAGTCCTGAGTCCACCAGCATCGTTACAGCAATGCAGAGTTATTTTTGCATAGGGAACACAGTTATTTTCTTCAAGAGACAGGTCAGGAGAGCCAAATGATCCTCTTTGAATGGCCCGGGATTTGTAATATTGTGCAAGCACGGCAGCAATGAGATATCTATAGTTATCTGAGCGTTTGCATAATGAAGTCAGCTGGATAATATCAAGATCGTCTTCATCCGTTAATTGCAGCTGCAAATTGTAGATTGCACTTCATCCTCTTAACTTTGTGTGCGCTCCCAACATGCAGACAAAGCAAAGGGCATCTCAACTCCTGGCATCTTGTGGCATTTTATTAATTTGTTATATTTGAGTGATTGCAGTTCTAGCAAATGAAGCAAAAAACTGCCCCCGTCATCAAGATGCTCCTGTCATTCACTCACCTTGGTTCTTAGGATGATTGCATGGCTCTCATGCAGAGATTTAAACCTGTGCCCGTCCAAATCAGCCAGACAGCATTTTATTGCAAACAGTGACTTCTAACAGTGATATCCCATTAAGGTTTATGAGAGTGCTGATGCAAAAAGTCAAAAGGATCGACCTCCAAATCAGCACAACCTGCAGAAAATCACCAGCGGTTGTTGGCGACACTGGATAACAGCGCTTTCTATAAATGACCGTATCTGTACGCGGCTGATTTGTGAGTTTCGGGCGCCGGTTTGTGATTCGGAACCATAAAATGCATTGTCAGAACGATCTGTACCATTTGCTAACCTCAGCTGTCTTGTTAATGTCAATGTGCCATCAGCGTTGGCCAAACATTCAGATCATCTAGGTCTTCTCTAAGTGGCCATCATTGAGGTTTTTATTCTTCATTTATAACATATTAGAATGACTTATGGCTGTTTCTGTATACGAAAGCAGCTCACAAATCTAAGTTAGCGCCTCACATCAGCCTTCCGCCATGCTTTCAGCTTCTTTGAAAGATTATTGCAGTGCAGATATGGGAAGGCTTTATCATCTGAGCGACTTAAAGGGGTTTTGCCAAGAAGTGAGTTCCTTACCTAACAGGCTGATACTCCCCTCTTGAGGCTTGAAAAAGGGGCGTTGTGTTTTAAAAAAGAAGTACCTCCTCTGTGATGTCATCGCTCCACCTCTCATGCACGATCCTGATACTCAGTCTCTGTAGTTGAGCAAACATTGTTTGGCTAATCCACAGAGGAGTTCTGTATTGTGCACAAGCTATATGCGTTTTATTTCTCCCTCTTATTTGCTCAGGAGAGAAGATAAGCTCAGCAGGCAGCCTTCTTTCATTTGTTCTTCAGGGAGGGGGGTGAGTAGAGAGCAGTGAGCGTCAACATGTTTTCACACATAATTACATTACAAACAAGTGGATTCTCTATACAAAAAATAAAAGATCTTTCTCCCCAGTCCCATCAGATAAGAAGTGCATACAAAGCAAGCAGGGCCAGATCAGCTCCTGTCAGCTCCTGGTCGTATTTAATGTAAACTGTCAGGAAACCAAGGGCATCTTAGTCAGGCTGTAGATCTCACAGGCTTCACATTTTTTGCTGACATATATTTAGAAAAGTGATTAAATACCCATTTTGGAGGATCCCACGTCAACATTAGATCGTGGCAAAACCCCTTTAAGGCCCTCTGGCACCTTTTGTAGGACACGTGTCAGCAGCTTCATGTGTCTCTAGTGGTTGGTACGCTAGACATTCTTATTCTTAGAATAGTTCTTCTGTGTTTGACTAGAGGAGTTCTGAGCTCCAGGACCACATTGGTCAGTACAGGAAAATGGCAACTGTATTAAAATCTTCCAGTCAAAGCTGAATTATAGGGCAAAAAACAAGGCACATGCTTAAGGGCTCTACTATTTAGGGGCCTCCAACACTTTTTGTAGGCAGAGTCTCAGCAGCTTCAAGTATCTCTAGTGGTTGGAATTCTAGACATTCTTATAAAATTCTTATTCTCACAATTGTTCATCTGTGTTTGGCCAAAGGAGTTCTGATCTCCAGGACACATTAGTCAGTACAGGAAAATGGCAGCTGTATAAAAATCTTCCATGCAGGGTTGAGTTAGAGGGAGGGAAAACAAGGCACATGCTTGAGGGCTCCACTATTTAGGGGCCTCCAACACTTTTTGTAGGCCAAGTCTCAGCAGCTTCAAGTGTCTCTAGTGGTTGGACGCTAGACATTCTTATACAATTCTTATTCTTAGAATACTTCATCTTTGTTTGGCCCGAGAGTTTTGATCTCCAGGACCATATTGGTCAGTACAGGAAAATAACAGCTGTATTAAAATCTTCCAGGCCAGGTTCGGTTAGGCTCGCTTCACACGGCTTATTTGCGGGGTGTAATTACACCCTGCAATTACGCGCGTGTGGACGGTGGCGGAGCGGGGGGCCAGCACCTCGCCGGCGCATAGACATTTATTACCAGCGGCGCATATACGCTGCTAGTAATTCACATGTCAATTATCTCCCCCCGCGGCGGATTCTCCGAGCAGGGAGAGGAGATGTAATCCATAGTTCTCTATGAGAAATGTGGATTACCGTAATGACTTGGACGTATTCCAGCCATAATTTGCGCACTCTGGCGCATAATTACGGACTGAAATACGTCAAATTTTAAGCCGTGTGAACATGGCCTTAAAGGGAAAGAAAAAGAGGCAAATGCTTGAGGGCTCTAATATTTAGGGGCCAAGTCACAGCAGCTACACGTGTCTCTAGTGGTTGGCATTCCAGAAATTCTTATGAAATTCCTATTCTTATGATAGTCCATTGATATTTGGCCAGTGGAGTTCTGATCTCTCTGACAACATTAATCACACAGGAAAATTTCAGCTGTATTAACATTTTCCTGGCAAAGCTGAATTATAAGGGGAAAACCCCATGCACATGCTTGAAGGCTCCACTATTTAGGCACCTGCGACGCTTTCCATAGGCCAAATCACAGCAGCATGTTTCTAAGGGCATGTCCCCACGGCACAGGCTTTCGACCTTTTACACTGACTTTAAGGCCTCGTTCACACGGCTTATTTCGGAACGGATTTGCCGCCGTATTTACGATCGTAAATACGTTCCGAAATCAGTTTGAAATAAGTGGCAGGCCATTTAATATTGGTTTTAATTGGAAATACGTGTCGTCGTTCAGACGACATGTATTTCTGTGCCATATTGCCGCCGCGGATTTGTGGCTGCAATACGGCCGGTAAAACAATTAGCATGTCAATTATTGGGCCGGATTTCGCGACGGATTCACCCCATATAATGAATGGGGATTGTAAATCCGTCGCGAAATACGTGCCACACTTAGTGAAACTTATTTCAAACTGATTTCCAACTGATTTCGGAAAGTATCCGACGTAAATACGTTCTGAAATAAGCCGTGTGAACATCGCCTAATGGAAAATCCGTGCAGCAGTTCACGTTGCAGGGATTTTCTGCCGGACGGTTTTTGACACCTACGGCATTCCGAAAAACTTAGGACATGTTCATTCTTCCTCCTGGTTTTCGGGCAGAACATGAACACGTGGGGGAAAGGGGAGGGCTTGCATCCACAAACCGCTGACAAAAGCCGTCCCCTGCGTGCCAAGAAAAGACTAAATACCAGTCGGTATTTCCCGCCCAGTATTTGGTCTCTGGCGTGTAAACGCACCCTAATGCTTGGCATTCTTGAGATCCTTATTAGCTTCCTATTCTTAGGAGGGTTTCTTGATGTCTGGTCAGTGGAGTTCTGATCTGCAAGACCCGATCAGTACAGTGCTGGGGTCATGGTGTTCAGACTTAGACCTATAAAACCATTATGGTGTAAGGTAATTCAAAGGTGTGTGGAGACTTACAATAGTCACTCCACTGAAATTAAATATATTCAAATGGGCTCATGGGAAATGAGCTAGGACTCTCCATCTACATCTAGTGGATGTAGCGTTTCCCAAGTCACATCCAAATTAAAGGGGTTTTGCCACCATGTAATGTTGACGTGGGATCCTCCAAAATGGGTATTTAATCACTTTTCTAAATATATGTCATTAAAAAAAAGTGAAGACTCTGAGAGCTACAGCATTTCTCAATCCCCCTTGGTTACCTCAAAGCTTCCCCTAGACAGGACCCAGGAGCTGACAGGCCGCGCTTCCGTGAAACACTTCTTATCTGATGACCGGGAAAATGAATGAGCTTTTAAGGCACCGGGTAGAAAGTGCAGCCTGAGGCTGTGTCTTGCTGTATTGAGAATCCACTGTTGTACTGTTTATTATTTCACTTAAGTTTTGAGGCGCTCCCTTCTTCCTCACTCCTTACTCACCCCCTCCCTCTCAGCCCTGCAGCCTTCATGACTCAGCATGATTTGTTGACATTCTCCCTGTGCTTAGGAGAGAGGTAAGAAACTTTCGTCCTGGCAAATCCCCTTTAATGAGCCTTGCAATGCGAATGGGGAATAATGCCAACCAAATGTTCATCTGCTATTTCAGGGTGTTTTCCCATATGTAATAGGTGGCACTGCAGAGTCTTCGCTCATTTCCCATTAGCCCTTTATTTTTTTTTCAACAATACATTTTTATTGAAAATTTTAAGAAGAGAAAAACAAGTGTAACATCGCTTACAAATCAATTAATCACATAGATTACAAAGTGAGTACAAAAGTATAGAAGCATTGGTCAGCAGTTTGAACAAGCAAATAACAGACACTTGATTGCAAAATAACCATTTTATATCAAATGATGAATTTTAAATTGTAGGTAAGTGCAAGATTATTGG
The DNA here is from genome assembly GCA_025379985.1 of Phyllomedusa bahiana. Classification (NCBI taxonomy): domain Eukaryota; kingdom Metazoa; phylum Chordata; class Amphibia; order Anura; family Hylidae; genus Phyllomedusa; species Phyllomedusa bahiana. Next base: position 17,200 of record JAODAL010005529.1, on the reverse strand, counting down.
TAAAGCCATAAAGTCGCCTTAACTGCGTTGTACCATAGATATATCTAGATGGGTCCCGGTATAATACCCAGGTATGTATGAGCTAATGATTAAGACGGCTGACATGTATCCAGTGCGTAAGTAACACGTAAACATTGGATTACATCAGGTATAGACCAATTTCACTTCTCTGGAAATATTTTGATGCGACTGAATGGCTTTTACCAGCCTCGACATGAGTATGTGGAGTTTAGCACTCACCTTATAAGATTTAGGGGGGAAGACAGGGGAGGATAGAGTGGGGGTGGCTAGAGGGAGAGGGTGGCTGGTCACACCGTTATAGCAGCCACCATTAATATATCTTAAGAAATTAAATTTTTGAGAACTTATAGTCTTCCATCCACTCCGACCAATGTAGGAAGAATTTTGAAGCATTTCCTTCTCTGTAGGCTATGATTTTATTCATACATAGAGTTGTGGAAACAATTTCTGATACCCTCCTCAATTGGTGGGGGGGGGGATATAGCTTTCGCAATTTCTAGTTAAGGTAGTTTGCTGCTAGAAGAATGTGACCCTACAATCCTATCTATTTACAGGGAACTACGTCGATGCCAATTTAGGAAAGGGCAAATTCTGAGTGAGCAGGGGACATTGTATTTGTGCATATTTGAGGATAAAGTTATACGTTACCCCAGAATTTCTCAGCATGGGCAGCCCAAAATATATGGTGAGAGATCCTTTGAGGCCGCAGCCCCTCCAACACTTTGCTGAATGCATTGAGTAAATAAGTGAGGAGTGGAGATGGTGTGTAACACCATCTTATTAAAAGTTTCTGGTGTTTTTCTTTGAAGCAGTGAAGTAGGCTGATGATTTGTGGGGGCCCCCCCCAATGTAAGCCTGTTGCCCCATTGATATTTTTCTCGAGAATGATGTGCCCAATTCCCGCTACCCACTTTAGAAATTCTCTGTTTAAACAAAATCGAGTGTTGTTAGTGATTAAATTTGTAAGTATTCTGATCTTTTATGAGTATTTAGAAATCTTGTGTTCAAGAATTGATACGGATTGGAGTAAGGATTCTGTCCTTTTGAGTAGATTTTTCGCCTGAAAAGGTGAGCAATTTGATTATAATGAACTGTCTTGGGTGGGAGGTTATATGTGGCTTGGAGGAAGGAAGGAGTTTATCTTTAATGAAACAAATCCTGAACCTTTGTTATACCTTGATTTGTTCCAGCTGCATAAGAAACATGAGGCAAAAGGAATATGAGTACTTGAATTGAATTCGGTAGAGAGCACTAGAAGGCTGATGAGAGATTATTTATAGGATATAACATTCCCAATATTTAGTGAAGTCTGAATCGGCAATGAAGGGTATTTCGATTTCATCTACCAGAATATGGGTTTAATCATTCTATCTTTTAAAGACCAGAATTCAACATATCTCTTTCTATTGAGACCCATAGTATTAATATGCTTTGCGGTTCCACCAATGTTGGATTTGGGTCGATAGAAAACGCGATAAGATAATCAATCAATGATGGAAGGCCCAATCCCCCAAATCTTTTCCGCTTTTCTGGCATAATATATGATTTAAACCCGGGGACGTTTTGATTCCATATATATTTGTTCATTTGAGCTTGGAACACTGGCAAACATGGAATTTGAGATATGGATATGTAGATCTCTCAGGAAGTAAAGAATCATGGGAGAATGAGCATTTTATAAAGACTGATGCGGCCTAACCATGAGTTATCTATTTGGATATTCTCCCACTAACTCCTTTTGCAATTTTCATGTAAGGGAAAAAATTTGTTTTCACTAGATTTGAAACTTCTTTTAGTGATTACGATCCCTAAATAGAGGGATGGAATGAGATTGCCATTGGAATGGAAAGGAGTTTTTAAGTTTAAAAGCTTCTATTGCTCCATTAGCCCTTTTTTAAAATATATAAATTTTTGTGGCGGGATTAGTGGTGTATAAGTCTACACCCACATTCGCGGTGCTCTGGCCTAAACTAAGGCACATAAGAACTGTCATCTGTGCACTGTAAAGCACAATTATTTAGACACTGAATGGCAGCATTATTCAGGGCAATTTATCATGTTATTTAAGATGTTTTTAAGCGCTATATCTCTGTTATTTCAACTCTGAGGTTGTATCTTGAGCAATGGATGGTGCTATTACTTGGATACCACATAATATAATGCTGCTGCTCAAATATTTGCTGTGGATACACAACTCAGTTATATGATTAGACAAGCTCCTATTCTCTCTCTGATGGTTAAAAGGGCTTTCCTATCTGGCTGTTTCACAGAGCCTGCTCTTCACAGCCAGCTTCAAGCTCCCACTTTCTGTGCAGGCTGTGGGTGGTTCTACAGCATTGACTGACACTTGAGCTCTGCTATTTTCTATTCTTAGCTGTACCTGTTACAGCGACAATGGTGAAAGACATAGAGAAGAATACAGTGTGAACCCAGCTGTACTTACCAGAAAGAACTCAGGAGTTTAGGGTTGTCCTGCTGCAGAGTGACACTGTTATCTTTGTATTCACATACACAGATAACAGTGTGAAGTTAAAAGAACACATTACCTTATTGACAGATTCTTCTCATGACAAATACATTTTTGCCAGCTCAACTTTATAGCCAGACCTCCTGCTTTGACTGTGTGATTTTTTTTTTTCAAAATCTTTTTTTTTTTATAGTTAGTACGGTTGAAAAAAGACACGTGTCCATCAAGTTCAACCAAAGGTGGGGAAAAAGTGGGCGAAGGGAGGAAGGCTGGGCTTAAAAAATCTTGTCTCCCTCCTCGTCCCACTTTTTTCCCCCCCTTGTAACTTTATGGACACGTGTCTTTTTTTCAACCGTACTAACTATAAAAAAAAAAAAAAGGGGGTTTTGAAAAAAAATTATACAGTCAAAGCAGGAGGTCTGGCTATAAAGTTGAGTTAGTAAAGATGTATTTGTCATGAGAAGAAACTGTAAAAGGAACATGGTGATTCTTTTACTAAACACTGTTATCTGTGTATGTGAATACAAAGATAACAGTGTCGCTCTGTACCAGAACAACCCCAAACTCCTGAGTTCTTTCTGATAAGTACAGCTGGGTTCACACTGTGTTCTTCTTGATGTCTTTGGTCTCCATTGCGATACAGGGATATAACAGCAACCACATTTTAATCAATAGAGTAAATGTAATTCTATTAGGAATACGTTTTTTTTTTTTTTTTAGCCAAGTATGCAAGATTTCTGTGTGGAACACAACAGCGTGTTCTCCCACGCCTTTGCATCCTGCATATAAATCTTATACTGCCAAATATAGATGGGCGAAGTGCATGGCCAAAATGGAGGCTAGCCACTGCCTCATGCAAACAATCCAAAAATAAAAATTGATCAGCACATCCAAAATTATTTTAAATAAATTAGTGTAGGTACACGCTGGCGTGACAGCAAAGCCATGCAGACACAACAAAATATCAGCAGCAATCTGCAAACGCTGAGACAGGGTTTTACTAAGGACAGAATGTTTGGTCAGACCAAAACCATTGAAATCTGGTTTTTAGAAGAGTGCGTAGTAATCTGGACAGTTGGGGCCGACCGTGGATATTGTGTTTGTAGATTTGCAAAGCCATTTTTGGCACTTTCCCTCATAAGTGTCAATTGGGTAAATTAAAGTCCATTGGTTAGAGATACAGTGTGTAAATGTTTGAAACTTCTATCGGATCGTACTCAGAGAGTGGAGGTAAATGAATTCCTACTCATAGTGGTCCCTAGGTTATGAGTGGTGAACCCAAGGCTCCAGTATTGGGTCATCTTTTATTAATGTAATTTATTAATGAATATAGTGGAAGGGATCAATTTCAACGCTTTCTATTTCTGCAGATGACACCAAGCTATGCAGGGTAGTGCAATCTATGGAAGATGCTCATAAATTGCAAGCAGACCTGGACACCCTGAGTGTCTGGGCATCCACTTGGCAAATGAAGTTCAATGTGGATAAATGTAAAGTTCTGCTTCTTGGTACTAATAATCTTCAGGCATCATATGTCCTAGGGGGAGAGAAACTGGTGAGAATCACTTGTTGAGAAAGATCTGGGCGTTCTTGTAGATCATAGATTACAGAACAGCATCGCAATGACAATCAGGCTGCCCTAAGGCAAGTAAGATATTGGCGTGTATTAAGAGACCCATGGACCTCAGCGTGGACAATGATGTAATTCTACCGCGTAAAAAAGCATTGGTATGGCTTCACTTGAATATGCTTTGTTTTGGGCAGTTATAGAAAGACTTACTAATGGAGTTTTGAAGAGAGTGCAAAGACGAGCAAAACCAAAACTTATAAGGGGAATGGAGCATTTTAGTTATGAGGAGAGGTTAAAAGAATTTAATTTTTCACAGGCCCCTATGTGCATGAAGCTGCTGTAAAGCATCTCTCTAAGTGCTGTTAAAAGCACTCAAGGCCAAGATGGGCCTCCGCCCATTTCATATACACCGGTAACAGAAAAAAAAATTGAATATCTACATCAGAAAATAAAATCTGCTAAGAAGAAAAGAATATATGTCAGTGTCTGGTTTTAATTTGCAAAAAAAAAAATTAAATTGGTGAAAGCTTCCCTTTAATTTTCCTTCTCCTTTCTGGATTTTGAATAGTCCCTTGCTTTTGGTCTCTGAATTTTTCTTCCATGCTAATACCCGGCCAGTAGAAGAGACAAACCGCTTGTAAACAATTAAGAGCCCGATAATACTGTGGGAGATGTAAACAAGCATCATTGGCAAACGGAGAATTCAACAAGATGACAAGATCCGGAAAGCAGAATGCGTTAAGAAGGTGTAACTAGCACACACAACACCACCGCAGAGGACACGTTGGCCAGAAATCCTGAATCCTTCTCAGCAGAATTACAAATCAATGCAGATTCAGCTCACAGCGAGTCAGAGAAAGTGGAAATGATAACTTAATGAGCTAAAAATGCAAACGCTGGATTTAAATAACAATCGTTTGCATGTCATTACACAGTCACTGTCTTATAGGTGGACATGGTCATGAAAACCGACCACAGATATTGCATTATGGCTGGAGGATCTCATTTTTGTTGGCCAGGACCACCACCTGATGAGTGCTGTCGGGGCAAACTTAGACCAGAAAGAGCTCATGTCAGTGATAAGTGGCACCTGCTTAGCATCTGCTTCTATAGAAGTTTTCCTGTAAAGAGACAACCTATTTATTGGGGGATAAAGAGATAATAGAGGGGTTCCCTGATTAGAACTTCTCTCTATGAATCAGATCAGGGAATAATCAAGCTGGAGCTTTAAAGGGGTTTTCTTGCTACAAAGATCATATACTGTAATGAAGTGGACATATAAATAAGCACTTTTGCAATTGCTTTTGCATTACCCCTAAATCATTAAGTATAGCATATATTAGCTAGTCTGTTAGTGTCTAGAACTAAATCTTCTGATTTAGTTCTAGACGACAACAGATTAGCTAGTATATGTGGGTACACCCCCTGTTTCTGTGATTGGGCTACTGATATTAAGTCAGTCTGTTGGGACATGCTCCCTAGACGGACACTGCCTCCTGGTGCCTGTAATTGGCGGCCGTGCACTCGAGTGCATACGCCACTCTGAGCAGTGGAAAATGAAAGTGAAACTACTGCGTACGTTTTTTCCCATAATGACTGTGTCTATATAATAAAGGCTCTCTGAGCTCTCTATGCCTCCAACTCCCAGCTATGGGTGAAGATCTTGCCAATCTGAATCTCTACATGCTAATTCACCTCACTCTCCACATAAAACACAGCCTTATACATTCCTGTTCCTCCTCCCTGATAGCAAGGGGTGGAAGCAAGTGCATTCCTACATATTTGTTTCATCAATTTCAGGCCAGTATGTATAACACTTACAGCAATGCAGGTTTCTGGTTACAAGGACCTGGAGAGAGGGGTGGACAGCTCTCCAGGCAGAGGAACCATAGTAGAAAGGTCTGCAGAAGCTGCGACCTCCTCTCAGCCTTCCACTGTCACACAGAATGATGACACCAGTCTTCATTGAGGAAAGATAAGTCTAACTGGGTGGATAAACCCTCTACAGTGAGGAGAGACATGTACTAGGAGGAGAGAAACACACCTACAGGGAGGATAGACAACGCCTACTGGGAGGAGAGACACCATACTGGGAGGAGAGACATGACTTCATGAAGGAGAAACCCACCTACTAGGAGAAGATACACTCCACCTGGGAGGAGGAGACACGCCTACTGGAAGAGAGACACGCCTGACTGGAAGGAGAGACATGCGTACTGAGTAGAAAGATCTGCCCCTGGATTTGAAGCTGTAAGAGACAGAAACAGCTCAAGTCTGAGAAAGCTTGGGATGGGAAAACCCTTTAATGCCCAGGATGCAATACTGTGCTACCTGTCACGGCGCGCGGCGCCACAGCTCGCCGCGGCCGTCCCCCGCTGCGCGCGGGGTCCGCCACGGGTGCTGCGGCTTGCCCGAAGCCGTGGTCCCATCTCCCTAGGCTGGAAAACCCGTACTTACCAGTCCCCGCTCCTGTCTCCACTCTGAACAGCCGCCGCGCGCATAATCCACAGCTTAAGGCGCGCGCGACGACGGCTGGTCAGGATTTAAAGGGCCAGCGCGCCTTTAATTGTTAATTTGGGTCGGCCGCTGGTCCTATATAAGGTAGACATTCCTAGCATCGTTGCCTATCTGTTGGTGTGTTTTTTTGGAGCGTTTAGAGTGTGTGAAGTTCAAGTCTTGATTCCCGTGTACCAGTCCCTCCTGCTTACTTTTCCTGACCTTGCCTGTTTTGCCGCCTGCCCTGACCGACTGGCCTGCCACTGACCACAACCTCTGCCCGCCTCCCTGACCTCATGGCCTGTCCGCCGACTACGCCTCCGGATTTAAGAATTGCACCACGCTGTACCCGCGCCGCCATCGCAAGCAAGTCACTCAGGGGGTAACCGACCTGGTAGCCTCACGCTGCAGCGAAGACAATCCCCCCCAACAGGGGGGGGGGGTTGCCCCCTCCCCCACCCCCGCACCCTCCCCCCCCTCTCCCGCTTTGCGGCGGGCTCTGGTGAAAACGCGGGGGCTACTTAGACTCCGTTCCGCTGGCTTGGCTTGCTATCAACGCTTGCATTGGGACCCCAGCGGATCCCACTCCCGCGTTACAGAACAGACTGGCCATGGATTCCGCCATGGTACCTCTTGCCTGATCTCCCGGGACATCACTACAGCTGTCGCCCATCAGAGTCAACGCACCATCGACCAGCTTTCGCGGCCGTATGATCCAGAACCTGGCGACGTCGTTCGCCTTCCAAGGGCTGCCACCTCTGCACCAGCATCCGTTGCTCCGGCATCCATTGCTCTACCCTGCTTCAGCTTCGTGGGACCCTCTCTCATCTGCCACCCCCCTCATCGCTACGATGGGGGGGGGGGTAGAACCCCAAGAAGAGCCCGGCAGGGATTCATCAGCCAGTGCTCCATCATCCACCTCGAGATGATGGGCGGCCAATTTCCTACAGAGCGAGCAAGGTGGCCCTTCATAATCAAGCCCTCTTGTCTGAGAAGCCTTGGCTGGCTCACCCACTATGGGATCGAGGGGATCCTCTGACGAGCGGACCCTTCAAAACCCTTCCTCCGGGGTTTCGCACCGTCTTTGAGGAACCATGGCCGTACTTTCCTACGTCTGCCGCACGCGCTGCTTCGGCTTCGTCAGGTCGACACCACTGTCGTCATTATCCCGTGCCATTTTCGCAACTCCGTCGCTTCGGAGCTGGACTGAACAACGAACGATTGGTGGCGACATTTTGGCAAGGCCTCTCGGGCGAATCCAAGGAGAGCTCGCCGCTCGGATCTAACCAGCTGCCTTGGATGACCTAATCCATTTGGCCACCCGAGTGGATATTCGCTTCGCCGAAAGGCAACAGAGCTTCCGCCTACAAACGGGAAACCGCCGTCCACGTCCGTTTCCTCCCCCGCGTGGCTCCCACGTTCCAGCGGGTCCACCCTCTTCCACCTCCGATGGTCTCTGAAGAAGAAACCTATGCAGCGTGAGAGAGCCCACCTGTCCCAGACGGAACGTTCACAGTAGCGTCGCCAGAGCATCTGTGGTTTCTATTTGGCGGTTTCTGGCCACTTCATTTGGGACTGTCCCGGCTGCGGCCCCGGGGAAACTATTCCGCCACCTAGGCTCGTAGTAGAGGCAACCCCTATGGTGTCAGAACGCCTCTCCCCTCTGACCATGCCCTATACATAGGTGCTAACACCGGACAGCACTTTCAGGCCACCATGCCATTATTGATTCTGGATCGGCAGGGAAATTTCATAAGCCATACGAACTTGTGACAGTGGTTACGTCTCCCCGTGACTCCCGTTGCAAAACCCATATTTTTGTCTTCGGTCAGTGCGAATTCCTAAGACGGCCATCCGTTCCGACGGCTTCCCCTCTCCAGCATAGTGGGGCCCTGTCACAAGGGAAACGTAGCCACTTCTAGTCTGCCTCGTCCTCCTCTGAAATCCTTCAGGGCCTCCCTTGGCTGCAGACCATACTCCGACCTTGGCGATTGGAGCACAGTGAAGTCATGCGTTGGTTCCGCGTGTCAACTCACGTTGCCTGACTGTACCCTCAACTCGCTCCCAGGTCGCTTCCCTGAAGTCTGCCAAGCCACCTTCAGGTCTACCTACGCCAATATTCGTGACTTTTCTGATGTTTTTTTTTCTGGAGAGGCAGGCGAAACTCTCCCTCCTCACCGCCTTAAACACTGTCCCATTGACCTGCAACCTGGCTGTACTCCTCCCAGAATGCCCGGGTTATTATCCACTCTCCGTTATCCCGGAGACTAAGCGATGTCTGAATTACATCAAGGAGAACCTCCGTCAAAGGTTTTATCGTAAGTCCTCGACTCCGCAGGAGCCTTGCTTCCATCTTCGTGGAGAAAAAAGATGGGTCTCTCAGCCCTGCTCGACTATCGGGGCTTAAATAAAATCACCATAAAGGAATCGCTACCTCTGCCCTTGATATCCGAACTCCTTTGCGAACCGCCTGCGTGCGCGAAAAATTCTCCAATCTGGAATCTTCGCGGTGCATAATAATTTGATCCATTTTAGAGAAGGCGACAGTGGAATACAGCGTTTAATACTCGTGATGGGCCACTTCGAGTATCTGTTTTGCCTTTCGGTCCTCTGCAACGCTCCTGCTGTATTCCAAAAGTCTTCGTCAATGATACTATCCGTGACCTAACTCCTACAGCTGTGTTATTGGTCTACTTGGATAGGACGATATCCTAATCTTTTCTCCGGATCTCGTAACTCCAATCGCCACCAAGCACGTCCCAGGTCTCAGGGCGACGTCCGTACCCATCAGCTTTTTGCCAAACCAAGAAGTGTCTCTTTGAACGTACCAGCCGCCCTTTTTCGGGTACATCCGTCTCTGATAAAGGGCCACCGGATGATCCCCCTCATAACTCTCCGCAGTGGTTGACAGTGCCACAACCGTGGGCTTCGGGCCATTCAAATCGTTTCTAGGATTTTGCCAATTATTATAGACAAATTTTATCCCACAATTTCTCTACGCTTGTAGGCTCCCTATGTGTGGCTCTAACCAGAAAAAAACGCCAATCCCAAGTCCTGGCCCCCGAAGCTCAAGAAGCTTCACCGTCTCAATCCGCTTTTCGTGTCTGCTCCGGTTCTGTCCTCGCCCACCCGAACCGCCCCTTCAATACTTGAAAAGGGATGCCTCCTCGTGGGTGCCGTGCTGTCCACCTGCAGAGGTCCTCCCGAGGTAAACTGATACGTCGGATTCTTCTCTCAAAACTTTCTCTCCGGCCGAGAAGAATTATACCGATAGGGGATCGCGAATTACTGGCCATAAAGCTGGCCCAAGAAGAGTGGCGTCACCTGCTGGAGGGCTCGTCACCCTATTGATATTTTTCACCGACCATAAAAACCTCCTATAGTGCTTCATCGGGCTCAACGCCTGAATCCCCGCAGGCGAGATGGTCCCCATTTCTTCGCCCGTTTGTTGACTTCCTTCTACACTTTCGTCCACCGGAAAGAACGTCAAAGCTGGACGGCCCTATCTCGCGCCTCTGATACGGTGGGGTTCTCGACTCTCCTCCACAGCACATTGTCCCTTCCTGAACGCCTTGTTCACGGCTCCCCCCGTGGATCCTTCAACGTGTGCCCCCCTGGGAAGAACTTATGGCGCCCTGCTTTGCGCTTAGAATCCTGAGTGGGGACATTCTTCCCGTACAGCTGGGCCAATCCAGAATCCTAAGTCTCTTCAGCCTGGTCTCTCCCGCTACTACTGGTGGCCCACCACTCTTGCTCAAGACGTCAGGACTTTGTGCTGGCCTGCTCCTCCTGTGCCCGAAATAAGGTTCCTCGCACTCCAAGCCCGTCGGGCCTTCTACCAGCCCTCTTTCCTGTGCCGGAAAAACCCTAGACCCATGTCGCCATGTACTTTTGTCCACCGATCTTCCCACCTTCATCTGGGAACACGGTCCATATGGGTGGTGATCGCATTCCTCGCTTCTCGAAAAAGCTCCACTTTATCCCACTGCCTGGGTTCCCTCTGCCCCCCAGCTTGGCCCAACATTTTTTCCCAACATATTTCCGCTTGCAACCGTCTCTGCCCGTTGCAATTGCCTCCGACAGAGAGTCCAGTTTGTCGCTAAATTTTGGCGGTCCCTGTGTTCAGTTGCATATTCAGTTTTGGATTTTATCTGCATACCACCCTCAAAACTAACGGGCAGTAGAACGGTTAACCAGTTTGGCACCTACTTTGCGGCACTTTGTGTCCAGCTCGTCAGGATACTGGTCTGATCTTCTTCCCCCAGGCCAGAGTTTTTCTATAACACTTTAGATCCTGAAAATCCGCTGGGGCCCATCCCCCTTTTATTTTGTTTGTCCTTGGTTTCATCCTCCCGCCCACCTCTCCTCTTTCTACCTCGTCTCTTGTCCCCTTCCCGTGATGCCCAAGTAAGGGACATCAAGTCTCTCAGCACTCACAGCGACAGGCCCCTGCTAACGAGCTTCTTCTGCCCGCATCCAAGCGTCAGGCTGACAGGTACCGATGCCCCCGCCCTATTTGAGCCAGGCGGATAGGGTTACGTTATCTTGCTAAGTACGTCCGTTTTAAGTGCCGCAGTTACAAGTTGGCCCCAAATAACCTGGGTGGATCCTTTGTGGTCTCCCACCAGTTGAAGAACCCCGTCTCCCTATAAGCTTCACCTCCCCCCGACTCATACGTATCCCGAACGCGTTTCACTGTCCCTCCTCAAGCGGTGGTGTCAACCGCTTCTCCCGCAGACAGCTTCTCGCCTTCCTCCTGTTGCTAGCACTGATAACATCTTTGAGGTCAAGAGGAGCTGGCAGGAGAAGACAGTGAGGGGAATCGTTTCTATCTTATCGATTGGATGGGCTTTCGGCCCGGAGGACCGTTCATGGGAACCTGAACAAATTTGTCCCCTGATCTCCTCGCTAAATTTCGAAAGAATAGGGGAGAGCTAAGGGGGGGGTACTGTCCACGGCGCGCGGCCGCTGCAGCTCGCCGGCGGCCCGTCCCCCTGCCGCGCGGGGGTCCGGCACGTGCTTAGCGCTGCCCCCACCGTTGGGCCCTTCTGCCCTCGGGCTGGAAACCCCGACTACCAGTCCCCCTCCTGTCTCCTGCTCATGACAGAGCCGCCGCGCGCATAAACCCTGCTTTAATTGGTTAATTGACTGCCGCTTGGACCTATATAGAGTAGACGTCCCCTAGCACTCGCTGCCATTCTTTTGGTCTGATTTTTTTGGAGCGTTTAGAGTGTGTTGATTCATCTTGATTATCCCTGTACCAGTCCGCCTGCTTACGTTTTCCTGACCTTGCCTGTTTTGCCGCCTGCCCTGACCGTCAGCCTCCTCTGACCAGCTAACCTCTGCCGCCTGCCCTGACCCTTTCGCCTGTCCCCGACTACTGCCTTCCGGATTACGATTTTGCACCACGCTGTACCCCGGCCGCCATCGCAAGAAAGTCACGTCAGGAGGTAACGACCTGGAAGCCTCACGCCTCAGCAAACCAACCCGCTTTGGCGTACGTGCTCTGGTGAAAACCGGGGCTATGTATACTCAGTTCCCTGGCGTGGCTTAGCTATCAATCTCCGCTTGCATTGGGCCCAGCGTAACCACTCCCCCGCGTTACACTGCCCCTGATATGAACCACTGTAGGGTACATTTTTATGACCAGACAGGGTTTCCTCTCGGATTTCTGAAACGTAACCAATGATTATTGGGCTGCTGCTGGAAAAAGGTTTCTCACTGCAATAATTAACTTTCCAATGATATGGAAAGGAAAATGAAGTCTTTAATAAATCATTGCTCTATTGACATGCCCGGTCAGGAGAAAAGATGATTTTATCTGCTTTGGCATACACGCAATAGCCCTCTAGGTTACCATCCATATCCTTCCTTCCTGAGCCACAGAGGCAGGGAGTAATGTCACTATGATCTGAGAAGAGTCCTTATCTCTAACAAGATTAGATTGATAGTTTTTCTTGATAAGCAATGTTATTGGAGATCTTAAGCTTCTTTAACTACAAATTAAATCTCCTGTCACACCCCTGCTTACTCGCGATGGACGTTCATACCTGACTATACTGGTGTTTGACGTTGCGTTTTTTCGTTTTCTCTTCTTCTAATTCTCTTCCCTGGTAATATGATGAGCGCTGCTGCACTCCTCAGTCAGGTCTTCATCCATATAGATCCAGCAGTATGTGGTCTTCACCCCATCAATTCTTGTAGCTAAGCGTTTTCAAGCCAGGTCCTCCCAACTCCGCTAGACCGTAGTCTCGTTTTTGCCTGACCCTTTCCATGATGTCTTGCTTTGCCTATTACAGAGTTTTTGCTTATGTTCATCTCTTATGTTCCTAGCCAGAGTTCCTGCCTGTGTAATCTTAGTTTGTGTTCCTAGCTTGTTCCTTATGCCGTATGCTCGTCTTTGGCCTCTATCAGACCTTCTAGTTTGTCTAATTCTGCACCTGCACTGTATTTGTTTATTTCCCCACGTCCCTTGTACCTCTGTTTTGTCTGTCTTTTTGGCTTCTGTCTGTGTGGGGGGTTAATTTTGCCTGTCTGGGAGCTCTCACCCATTCGGGTCAGCTAAAACCACCCCAGCTGGACTGCTCTAAGGTCCATTTGCAGCCATCAGGGTTAAGCCAACCTTATCATCAAAGGCTTTGGAAAGAACCGATGGCTGCTTATTCAGCCCCCCTCGGAGCAATCCGTAGTTGCAACAGATGCATCCACTATACTACCCGCCCTTAATCGTGACACTCCCTGCAGTTGATGACACTCGTAACACTAAGCTAGTTGTAGAAGAAGCTAAACATGCCAATCACTGCTATAGAACGCCACCTGACCAGCAGTGGAATCTGAAACCTTCTTGTGACGCTGTGAAACCCCATAGGGGTCGACAAAATGAAGAAAAAAAACGCTTTTAACACTCGCATTCATGTTTTGAATCTTCTATTGGATCAGTATGTTACAAGTAATTATCCCAACAAATTCCAATAACGAGAACTTCAACAAAATTTTCCTATATAAAGTGAATGAAATAATTATTTGATCCCTGGCTGATTGTTTAACGTCAATAGAAGTGCAATGATATGTCTGACTTCTACTCCTGCTATATACCAACCAAATTTAGATTGAAACCTGATTGGAAACAGTATAGTTAGAGTTATTACTGAAATCTGGCCAAGTGGATGGCTTTGTCTGCCCTAGGTCCAGGCATTAACACATCAGACTGCTTTCTTTCGGACTATCCCTCTGCTCACCAAATTTTAAAACGATGCCCATACACCTTCCTATAGCAGCTCGACCAAACACACATTTGCTTTTAGCATATTGCCCCAACAGTCAGACTACAAGTAACTGACTGGGGGGGGAAAAAAACCATACACATTGCTTTTTCGGTGTTTTACATCAAGAGAACTCCGGGGCCATTCACCCGGCACAAATTTACCCAGGGAAAACAAAAAGAATAGGCATTGAAATGTAACATCGAGAGTCAGGCTATCTATCCTGATCCAAATCCCACACAAGAGCTTCCTGGTATACAAAATGTGATAAAAAGTTTCCTCTGCCTTTCTATGAATAGCAATGTCAAAACACAAAGGCATTGAGCCTTACTGGGTATTGGGACTGTTTAGTCACAGACAAAGTCAAAGTGCCGAAGTGTCTACAGTGGGCAACACAATTGGACTGTAGAGCATTGGAAGTTGGCTTGCTCTGGTGAATTTATTTTCAATCATGTGGGTGGCCGGTTTGTGTGTCCGTTACTTACTTGAGGAACAAAAAAGATGGGGCAGAAACACTATGGGAAGAAGACAGCCGGTGGAGACCCTCATGAACTCTGGGCAGTGCTCTGCTGGAAAACCTTAGATCCTGGATCATGTGGATGCTATGTGCCACCTCTAAGCATTGCCCAGACCACGTCCAGCTTTTCATGGCAGTGGTATAACATAATGCCTGTGGCCTCTTCCGCGCAGGATAAATGCTACACACTAACAAAATTGCCCAGGAATGAGGAACCTGACAAAATGTTCAAAGTGCTCACCTGGCCCCCAAATTCAGTTCAATTGAGCACCTGTGGGATATGCTAGAAAAACCAAACTAATCTTTGGGGGTTTGCACCCCACAATTTATATGATCTGCTCCAACACATTGTTGCCCAGATACCACAAGATGTTTTAAAGGGAGGTGTTTTGGAGTCATTTCCCCAAGAGACAAGAGCTGTTTTGGTGAGACGAGGTGGACATGCACATATTGGGTTTTAGGGTTATTGCTGATCGATGTGAATAATGGAAAAACCAAAAAGGGTAGGTAGACAAAGGTAAATAAAGACTGTTGCTGTCCCGATTTTGCAAATCCCTTGCCCCCCATCTGAGAGCAATTTTCCCTTTTTGATCCTGGTGATTGAAATCTGGCCTTTGCTCTAAAATGCTGTTCAATCCAGGGGGGCAAGGTTAACGCCGTCTCTAATATCCTTCCCACGATTTAAGCCTTTTCAGTGTAAACTGTAAAGCCTTACCCTAGCTCCAGTCTAGCCTGAGTATCTGATGTTCAAACTATGTTTTGGGTTCCAAGTTCCTCATTCCGTAAATTTCCCGAGTTCCTGCATTCCACTTTACCCTACTCCTTCGTTTGTTTGCCGCGCCTCCGTTGACCCGGTGTCCTTGCCGCGCCCCCCGTTGACCCGGGGTCGTTTGCCGCGCCTCCGTTGACCCGGTGTCCTCTGCCCCGCCTCTGTTGACCCGGTGTCCGTCTGCGGCGCCTCCGTTGACCCGGTGTCCGTCTGCCGTGCCTCCGTTGACCCGGTGTCGGTCTGCCGTGCCTCCGTTGACCCGGTGTCGGTCTGGCCGTGCCTCCGTTGAACCCGGTGTCGGTCTGCCGCGCCTCCGTTGACCCGGTGTCGGTCTGCGGCGCCTCCGTTGACCCGTGGTCGGTCTGCGGCGCCTCCGTTGACCCGGTGTCGGTCTGCGGCGCCTCCGTTGACCCCGGTGTCGGATCTGCCCGGGGCTCTCCGTTGACCCGGGGTCGGTCTGCGGGGCATCCGTTGACCCCGGTGTCGGTCTGCGGCGCCTCCGTTGACCGGTGTCGGTCCCGCGGCGCCTCCGTTGACCCGGTGTCGGTCTGCGGCGCCTCCGTTGACCGGTGTCGGTCTGCGGCGCCATCCGTTGACCCCCGTGTCGGTCTGCGGCGCCTCCGTTGACCCGGTGTCCGTCTCGGGCGCCTCCGTGACCCGGTGTCCGTCTGCGGCGCCTCCGTTAAATCCGTGTCCTTTCTGCGGCCCCCTCCGTTGACCCGGTGTCCGTCTGCGGCCCCTCCGTTGACCGGGGTCCGTCTGCGCGCCTCGTTGCCCGGTGTCATCTGCGGCGCCTCCGTTGACCCGGTGTCAGTCTGCGGCGCCTCCGTTGACCCGGTGTCAGTCTGCGGCGCCTCCGTTGACCCGGTGTCAGTCTGCGGCGCCTCCGTTGACCCGGTGTCCGTCTGCGTCGCCTCCGTTGACCCGGTGTCCGTCTGCCGCGCCACCGTTGACCCGGTGTCCTGGCTGCTGGTACAAGCCTTTTGTCCTTTCCCCATTGTTCCAAATCCAGTATCCTGCTACTGTGCCTGCATTGTTTCCAGTGTCCTGCTGCTGTGTCTGGTTGTTCCTGTGCCCTGTCTTCTGGAACAACCTGCTGCCCTTTCCATTGTTCCTGGTCTCCGGGTTTCTATCCCGTCCGGTCTGTGTACTGTATTTTCAAGTCCCTGTTTTCTGGACTTATTCCCCTCCCGTCCCTAACCATGGCTGGACAGCGCACTGTCATCCATGGTCCCACGGATCCACTTCTTACATGATGTTTCAAGGACTGTTTGCATTTCTGTATGTGTTGTGTTCTGCAATAAAGTCTTAAAACGTAACAATTACCAAATACATTGCTGTTCTGATTTTGCTTCCTTTCAGCATTATTGCTGTTCTTTTCTCCTGCTTGTGTATTCAAGCTTCCCTAGATTACAGACCACCACTCTGTGCTCTAACAACCCTGGTCGAGATGGTGACATTCAGAACTGCCTCAATTCTTCGTGGCATAGATTCCACAAGGTGTTGCAACGATGCTCAATTGGTACCAAGGGGCCCAAAGAGTGCCAACAAAATATTCCCCACACCATGACACCACCACCCCAGCCTGAACCCTTGATACAAGGCAGGATTTGGGTCCATGCTTTCATGTTGTTGACGCCAAATTTTTGACCCTACCATCCGAATGTCGCAGCAGAAAATCGAGACTCATCAGACCAGGCAACGTTTTTCCAATCTTTACTGTCCAATTCGATGAGCTTTGGGCAAATTGGAGCTCAGTTTCCTGTTCTTTTGCTGAAAGGAGTGGCAACCGGTGTGGTCTTCTGCTGCTGTAGCCCATCTGCCTCAAAGTTCGCCGTACTGTCGTTCAGAGATGCTCTTCTGCCTACCTTGGTTGTTAACGGGTGGCTATTTTTAGTCACTGTTGCCTTTCTATCAGCTCGAACCAGTCTGCCCATTCTCCTTTGACCCTGGCATCAACAAGGCATTTCCCCCCACAGGACTGCCGCTCACTGGATGTTTTTTCTTTTTCGGACCATTTCTGTAAACCCTAAGAGGTTGTGCGTGAAAATCCCAGGAGATCGAAATTTCGAAATACTCGACCACCTTTGGCCCCCCT